>CAUYRH010048082.1:0-15970 GCA_963574655.1 Perodicticus potto | reverse complement strand
CCACCAAACAACAATGACGGTTGCAACCAAAAAATGGCCAGGCGTTGTGGCAGGTGCCTGTAGTCCCAGCTACTTGGGAGGCGGAGGCAAGAGACTCGCTTGAGCCCAGGAATTGGAGGTTGCTGTGAGCTGTGATGCCACGGCACTCTATCTAGGGTGACAGCATGAGGCTCTGCTTTCTTCTCTTTCTGCTTCCACCATTTCCTTCTCTACTATCTCTTCTTCCTACAGAAAACAAGTTTTTCTTGTAAAGCAAAGTCTGATCATGTCTGCTCTGCTGAAACTCTTCCAGTGTCCTCTCATCTCAGAGTAAGAAGCAAGCCCTTGCTATGGCCAAGAAGCCCTACAGGATTTGGCCTTCTTTTTTAGAGCCTCAAGCTGTCACCCTGGGTAGAGTGCTGTGGCATCACAGCTCTAACTCCTGTGCTCAAGGGATTCTCCTGCCTCTGCCTCCCAAGTAGCTGGGACTATAGGCGCCGGCCACAATGCCAGGCTATTTTTTGGTTGCAGCCGTCATTGTTTTTGGCTGGACCCAGGCTGGACTTGAACCTGCCAGCTCAGGTGTATGTGGCTGGCGCCTTAGTGGCTTGAGCCACAGGCGCCGAGCCTCAGCTCCCTCTTTGACCCCTCCATCCACTCCCCCTGCCTGCCTCTGCTCTAGCCACTTCTTTTCCTCAAACATTACATACACAGATACCCAGGACCTTCACATTTACTCTATAAATAGGTAAAAACTATTCATCTCCCAAATAAATGCCAGGCTTAACCCCCCTCTTTCTTTGAGTCTCTGTTTAAACACAAAAGCCTGCTTTGACTACCTTATAAAAATACCAAACTAATCCCTGGCACTCACTGATCCCTTATCCTGCTATATTTTTTTCTGACTTCCTTATCACTACCTGCTACATTGTGTATCTGTTTATCATCTGTCTACATTTCCCAATAAGAATGTCAGTTCTGTGAGGACCTTTGTTTTATTCACTTCTGTATCCATAGTACCTATTGAGAGAATAGTACCTGACATATAGGTGCTCAATAAATAAGAATTAAAGGAATGAGCATGGGCTGCCCCTTCCTAGCTAAGATTTCAGTATGTCAACCCCTCTAGAAAGGGTGGACAACTGTCCAAATTTTCCAGACCTGAGGTCATTCCGAGAACTAGAGGTTTTTAGTGCTAAAACTAGACAAATCTGGTTTTGGTCTCAGACAAACATGTGAGTCATCTTACTTCTAAGTCTTTAAGTTTAATCACTTATTTAAAAAAATAGTATCTTCCTCAGAGAGTTGAGTGAGAATTAAATGAGTGTGTATGTATTACATGCTGGGCCTCTTGTCTAATCTATCACAGGCCCTAAAACAATGCAAGTTGTAGTTGTGTTTTGACAGCCTGTCTCTCTGGGGTTCAACCACAGTGAGCAGTCTGCATGCCCTCTTCACTGTAGGGCCTTGCCTATGCCCAGCACCCTGCCTATGCCCATGGCACCCTGCAGTAAAAGACATTTCATGGCCACCATTTTGGTTTGGCCTTTTTATTTATTTTTTTTTTTTGAGACAGAGCCTCAAGCTGTCACCCTGGATAGAGTGCCGTGGCATCACAGTTCACAGCAACCTCCAATTCCTGGGCTCAAGGGAGTCTCTTGCCTCCACCTCCCAAGTAGCTGGGACTACAGGCGCCCGCCTTAACAGCCGGCCATTTTTTGGTTGCAGCTGTCATCGTTGTTTGGTGGGCCTCGGCTGGATTCGAACCTGCCAGCTCCGGTGTATGTGGCTGGCGCCTTAGCCGGTTGAGCTACAGGCGCTGAGCCTGGCCTTTTTACTTTTTTATTTTTTTTGAGACAGAGTCTCACTATGTCACCCTTGGTAGAGTGCTATGGCGTCACAGCTCACAGCAACCTCCAACTCCTGGGCTTAAGTGATTCTCTTGCCTCAGCCTCCCAAGTAGCTGGGACTATGGGTGCCCACCACAACGCGCAGCTATTTTTTGGTTGCAGCTGTCATTGTTGTTTAGCAGGCCCGGGCCAGATTCGAACCTGCCAGCCTATGTGGCTGGCACCCTACTTACTGAGCTACAGGCGCCCAGCCTGTTTTGGCCATTTTAATGAAGCTATTTTGGTGCATCAGATATGCTTGGAATTTTTTCTTTTTTTTTGAGACAGAGCCTCAAGCTGCCACCCTGGGTAGAGTGCCATGGCATCACAGCTCACCACAACCTCAAACTCCTGGGCTTAAGCGATTCTCTTGTCTCGGCCTCCCAAGTTAGCTGGGACTACAGGCGCCTGTCACAGCACCCAGCTATTTTTTGGTTGTAGTTCTCATTATTGTTTGGCAGGCCTGGGCTGGATTCAAACCCACCAGCTCTGGTGTATGTGGCTGGCGCCTTAGCCGCTTGAGCTACAGGCCTCAAGCCTATGCTTGGAATTTTGATTAAGCCCATTCATTACAGAGACAGTTAGACTTTTACCTTTTAAAAAAACATTAACTTTTTAGATTTTAAAAGTTTGATTTATCAAATACCGTGCAAAACATAACCTCAGCACTAAAGTGAGGGCAATTTAGGGAGTCAGGAACCAGCTGCTAAACAAGGAATGAATGACCAAGGGGCATTTCTTACCAGTTTGCTCTCCCTTGAGAGAACCATCAAGTAATTGTAAGCAAAGCATCTGTTCATTGTCTGAAAATTCACTTCGAATGGTTAACCTCTTAAAGTCTCAGATTTCTCCCTTAAAATTAAATATACTGGCCAAGTGTGGTGTCTGATGCCTATAATCCTAGCAATTTGGGAGGCAGAAGTAGGAGGATTGGTTCAGCTCAGGAGTTCAAAATTAGCAAGATCCGGGCAGCACCTGTGGCTCAAAGGAGTAAGGCGCCAGCCTCATATGCTGGAGGTGGAGGGTTCAAACCCAGCCCTGGCCCAAAAAAAAAAAAAAAAGACTAGCAAGATCCCATCTCTCCTAAAAATAGAAAAATTAGCCAGGCATCATGGCAGGTACCTGTAGTCCCAACTACTTGGGAGGCTGAGGCAGGAGGGTCACTTGAGCCCAGGAGTTTGAGGTTGCTGTGAACTAGGCTTATGCCCTGACACTCTAGCCTGGGCAACAGAGTGAGACTGCCTCAAAAAAAAAAAAAAAAAATTAATTGTCCTAGGGAAAAGAGGAGGGAGGTTTGGGTCACAGTAGGCTCCATTGTTCTCAACTCCAGATCAACACAGGAAGTTTCTCAGGACCTGCCAATAGCTCTGTCTACTCTCTCAGTAATGGCCATATTACATTTAAACACTATAAACTCCCGTAACATGACAAGGGACCAATAATCCGCTGAGAGGTTAAACTATTATAAAAGGCTTATTTTTAAACTACCTTTTTTATGTATTATAAAAATACAATATTCATTTTTTTAATCACCAAATGAGGTCGAAATGAATGCCATAGGAAGTGAAACCCCTGGTGAACCGGGAACAGATTATAGGTTGTAGTGTCTGAACTGCTCATTACTCAGAAGTAAGGGCAGAAGGTGGATCCTTTGCAGAAGCTTCATTGGGTTTAGATTTGTCATTTTGCCCTGAAATAAGGTTACACACCCAGTGGCAGGCTCACCACTCCACTTTCCTTACATTTCTTCATTTTAAAAACAACATGAGAGCCTCAAAAAACAAAAGCTTTGTTAGTCTCTTTTGTCCTAGAAAGGACACAGTGGCATCAAAACACTGACACAAGGGTGGTACAGTAGTGACTCTCACCAATAATCCAAGCCCAGCACCCTGGGAGGCCAAGGCTGGAGGATCCCTTGAGCTTAAGAGCTAGAGAACAGGCTGAGCAAGAACAAGACCTCCATCTCTGCTAAAAATAGAAAAACTAACTGAGTGTTGTGGCAGATGCCTGTGGTCCCAGCGACTTGGGAGGCTGAGGCAAGAGGATCACTTGAGACCTGGAGTTTGAAATTGCAGTGAGCTATGATGACGAGCCAGAGAGATAGAGTGAGACGCTGTCTCAGAAAGGAACAAACAAAAACAACCACTGGTTCAGAAGTCCCTGTCTCAGAACTGCCCCTGTTGCAAAAGGTATTGCCGCAATTGCAAAATATCCTGTTTCTGACTGGAAAGCCCCATTTCCTACCCAAACCATCACAGAAGCTTCAGTCTCAGCTCTGAGGAGTTTCCTGACCAGTTAAGCAGGGTCAGAACCCACGGTACCCTTCATGTTATTGCACAATATCAGCCTTTCTCCCTTCAATAGCAGGAGGTGGCCTAGGATAGGGCTGGGGTGCTGCCTTCCAGAGTCTGGTACAGGTGCTGATTCCAGAGAGTCCCAAGTCAACACCCTTCTGGCCCAGTGTGAGACTTTCTCAAATTCCTGAGCTCAAGCAGTCCTCCTCCATCCTCCGCCTCTCAAAGTGCTAGGATTACAGGAATGAACCAACGTGCCTGGCTGCAACCTGAGAATTTTATATATCTACTATCTGCACCATAAATGTGCATTTCAGTTCACCCACTTTTTAGGGAAAATATTGGGTTTGGAGGTTATTTTTCTCAGCAGGATCTAGTGAACTGGGTGTTTGTTGTTGGCTATTAAACCAAAAGCACCAAATATACTACAATATAAAATATGTGGACAGACTGGAAAATAAGTTAAATTCAACCAACCAAAACTTGTGGAAGCCTGGATCCCAGGTTGGGCAGTCACCCTGCTCAGGGCTGTTTATTCTGCCAGGCGTCAGAATTTTGTGACTGCCCTGTGGGAGCTACCACTTCTGAGCCTCACTGGTCAGCTGGAAAGTGACACCTATGAGTAGTGATGAACAGCAAAATCATAGATTATTGTCATGCAGGAGGCAATGTTGTAAAGTGGTTTAATAGAATGAGTTTGGATCCTGGCTCTGGGCAAGTCACCAAGCCACAGATTCCTGGCTGTAAATGATGATGATAAAATCCAGCCATGGAGGGGCACTACAGAAATTTTAGGAGATAATGTTTACAAAGCAAGGAACCTAAGAAGGCACCTAAGAAGTGGTGGTGAAGGCTAAATTGTATTATCAACAAAATATCTTTAAGCCAAAAATTTTCTGGGAAGGACAGAAAGTTTAAACCAAGATATGCAAATAATGCCACCTAAGTGGGAAAAATACCACTGTTTTGCAACCACGGTTGTAATAATTCATTTAGAAAAGGATCGTCAATGATTAAAACCATTGGATGACAGAGTGTGGGGGAACAAGGCATTTTCACATGCTGAGGTTACTTATTAATTACAGAGAGGAAAAAAATGTCTTTTACAATAGGAAGTTTTCGAGGACAGTTAGATATTACCCACAGTCTAACAATGAGGAAACAATCATACAAATCTACTTTGAAGGAAATTCTGCTTGAGATTTATGTCTTGGGGGAAAAAAGGCAGGGAAACGTGAAAATGTTAAAAAGAAAATGATAAAAGGAAATGGTAGAAACTGAACAACTGAAAGCAATGCATGATGTCTGGATCCTGGGTTTTAAAAAGAAAGCTTCAAAGGACATTTGCAGGACAAATTGGAGAAATTTGATTATTAACTGATTATAGTATTGTAAGAAGTTATGTTTCTTGGGTGTGACAATTGTATTGTGATTATTTAAAATAATACCTTGTATCCTTATTCTTAGTATTTAGGGTATTGGGGATATTTGGAATGATATATTTTTAATTTATTACCAAATAATTCAGAGAAAAGAGAAGTGCGTGTATGTGTATGCGTGCACTCACATGCATGCAAAAGCTAAAGAGAGAGGAGCAGAAAATACTGTAACGTATAAACAGCTGGTGAGTCCCGGTAAGTGATACATGTTTGCATTGTATGATGTTGTCCATTTATCTGTAGGTTGAAAAATTTCCATTGTATGATGCTCTCCATTTATCTGTAGGTTGAAAATTTTTAGAACAAAAGGTTAGGGATAAAAATCAGAGTATGCAAAAGAACAGAAGAACATAAGTAAGATAGATGTCAGCTTGGTTCACATGTGGCATTCATTACCTTTGGAGCCCCCTCTGGGCACCCACCCAGCTGGAAGTGGAAGGATGCATGGACCTTTTCACCATCGTATCTCTAGCACCCTGGCAGTGTCCAGAACATGAGCTCGGTAAATGTGCATGGAAGAGCCTCAGGGAGCAAGGGCTCAGTCAGCTCTGGGAACAAACCAATCAGGATAGCGGTCTGGACATGGCATTTTAAAGCCTTCGTATTGCTGGATGGACCAGACAACTGGAACTGGGTCAATATGGGTGATGCCAGAACTCGTGCCCTGGCAGTGCCCTTTTGGCTTCACCTGCCTTCTTGGGCAGGGACAGACAAAGCTCTTGGGGCTGTATTTCCTTCCCACCCTTTTCCCCTGCCCCCAGCTCTGGAAGGGTCATAAAACTCCTAGAGTTTGGAGAACAACAGTTGGCCAAGGGGGGCAGACCCCCAGCATGGTCTTCTCTGTTCCCACTCCCCCACAACCCCAGCCCCATATTCCAGCAGGAATAAAGAGTAGATGGAGCATCTAAAACCCAATCTCAGACCCTCCCTTGCAGATTTGCCCACCTCTCTGCAGTTTGGCATGGATGTGGGAGCTTGGTTCTGGGTCCATAGGTCTGGCAAGGCATTGAGCTCTCCCAGCTGGAACAGCCTCTGAATCTGTGAGAAGAGGACACAAGCCATCTTTGACACACCCTGTCCTTAGTCTCAGTTCTCACCAAAGCACAGAGCACTTCCTGTGCCTTTTCTGTTAGTTCTTTTTAGCTCACAGCAACCTCAAACTCTCGTGCTCAAGCAATCGCTTTGCCTCAGCCTCCTGCATAGATGGGACTAAGGGCCAGGGCCACAACAGCTGGCTCATTTTTCTATTTTGAATAGAGATGAGGGCTCATTCTTGCTCAGGCTGGTCAAACTCTTGAACTCGAGTCAGGGTCCTGCCTCAGCCTCCCAGAGTGCTAGGACTACAGGCTGAGCCACCAAGCCCCGCCCCCTTTTCTGTTGTTTCACAAGCTGTGTCCCCTTGATCCCCCAGGACAGAGGGCTTCTTCTGCCAGAGGCCAGACAGCTGGCTTCAGCCTCTCCTGCTCAGCACCATGGCCAGGACCCTGAGTGACCATCTGCTGTCCACCCTGGAGGAGTTGGTACCCTATGACCTTGAGAAGTTCAAGTTCAAGTTGCAGAACACCAGTTTAGAGAAGGAACACTCCCGGATTCCCCGGGGCCAGCTCCAGACAGCCAGGCCGGTGAAGGTGGCCGATCTGTTGGTCACTCACTATGGGGAGGAATATGCCGTGCGGCTGACACTGCAGGTTTTGCGGGGCATCAATCAGCGCCTCCTGGCAGAGGAGCTTCACAGGGTGATCAACCAGGGTAAGTGTCCCAGGCCTCCTCCTTGCCCAGGGCTGACTGCTGGCCGCTCCTTGGAGGAGGAAACATATGCTCAGACCAGTGCACTCTGACCTGGGGGTTAACAGTCCCAGGTCTACCAGAGCCTAGAAGAATGTGGTCAAGTGTGTCCCTTCCCTCACCCTAGCCTTTGGAGCTGTGTTAGTAAAGCTCCTTAAGGCTCCTATTGGCTTAGAAAAAAAGGCAGGTTAGGCTCTGGAGAGGCAGGAGTGGAGTGCCTAGTCTCAGAGAATTCTTCACTACATTTGCAATTAATACTCAGACAATTATCTTTGGGTTAGCAAATCGGGCTTGCTAACCAATCACATCCACAGGGCTGGTATGTATGTAACCTTCTCATTGTTAGCTACCTAATTTCAGTTTTGAATTACTCTCTAACACACTTTGCAAGGGTATTTAAAAATTCTCAAGAGGACCTTTCTCTATCTCTCTCTCCTCTCTCTTTTTCTCCCTTCCTCCCTCCCTTTCTTCCTTTCTTCTCCCTTTTCTTCTGCGATCCTTTTGTTGCTGACCTAATACATGGTCGGTCTAAAAAAATACTCTTTGATGTTTGAATTTTTCTTCTTTTTCATAGACTTTACGACTGTATCAGAAATGCTTTGCACGTATTTCCATGAGGTAGAACAGTTTAAATAACATAAGAATTCTCAGCACTTTAAAATAATAATAGAACTTAAACCATAATCTGAGTCTAATTTGATAAGTAGAATTGCATTCCAAATGCAATTTCTTAATAAAAAATTAAGAGGGAAAAATAAAAATACACATAACTACTGTATGATCTAGCAACCCCTTGTCTGGGTATAAATAAATTTATTACCTCAAAAAAAAAAAAAAAAAGAAAGAAAACTCCTTTTGATGTTCTAAAATCTGGTTATTAGAATCCTCAGAGTTTCTTACCAGTTCTAGAGCCAGTTTTGGTAACTAACATTTTCCTAGAAAACCAAGAGCAAACTGTTTAAATAACTTTAAAGTAATTTTAATGAAAACGTCTTTAAACTAAAAGTTACAATGGTAATTACAGCTTATCTTCACTTTCTTATTAGAGAGTAGTTTTAAAATTGTGCACCAGAAAGGCATTTCAGGGATTCTTTGGAATGTTACAAAGTACTTGATTTAAATTTTGTTATTATTTTTACTTATAAAGCCAATTAACAGATTCATATTAGAATGTATCAATAACCAAAAGGTAAAGTTTTGGAGGCCACTAGTGTGATAGCTCATGCTATATTTTACATCACATAGACCTTGGAATTAAGGAATTTATATCATTTCTGTTTCAATAGTATCCTGAATTTTCCAGGCAAAAACGACCATTTACGTTTACTTACCTGTGTGAATTAGAATTTTCTTTAACTCATGCAACTGATAAAGGAAAGTGGATCCCACAACTGGGGTCTGGCCTGCCAGCCAAGTGAATTCTTGGCTTCTCATAAGGAAAAATTCAGGAATGAGCTGGCAGAGTAAGGCAAAAGCAAGTTTATTGAAGTAAGATAAAGGCAGTAGCTCTCTCTCAGAGCAACAGAGAGTAGCACCTTGTGAGATTCCAGGATCTTATTTTATTTTTTTATTTTGAGACAGAGTCTTGCTCTGTCACCCGGCTAGAGTGTAGTAGTGTCATTGTAGCTCAAGGCAATCCTAAACTCTTGGGCTCACTCAACATTTCTGCCTCAGAATCCCAAGTACTTAAGAGTGCAGGCATGCACCACACCGGGCTAATTTTTCTATTTTTAGTAGAGATGGGATCTTGCTTTTGCTCAGACTGGTCTTAAACTTCTGAGTTCCAGTGATCCTCCTGCCTCGGCCTCCCGGAGTTCTAGGATCACATGTTTTGTATCTTTTATTTAATTTTATGTTAAGTGGAGGGAGGGTTATTCATATTTCTGGGAAAGTGGTGAGTTTCAAGAACCAAGGGTTCCTCCTCTTTTTAAATTATACAGAGTAACTTTAGGAATTTCCAGGGCATTTGTCATGGCACTTGGTGAGAGTTTCTTGTGGTAGCTAATACATTTTAAGCAGGGTATGATGAGCAGTGGCATTAACTTGAGGTCTTTTTCCAAGGCTATCTTGGTTTTAGCTGGTTTTAACCAGCTTCTTCACTGCCTCCTGTTTTTCAGAGAACTCGGATGGGGGTTTATGATTTTTTTCTTCAACAAAGTCTGCTGGCTTCCCTATCTCATAACCACAGAAAAATACAGAAATAATTAGTTTTAGGTTTTAACTTTTTCATAACCCATGATTTCAAATTTTTGTGATCAGACGCCTTCATTCCTCTCTATTTACTGGTTTTAGAATAAGTTAATTTTTTACATCTATAAGCATATGTAAATTTATAGCAATAAACTAGAGTTTTTATTTATTTTGTGTTTTTGGGTTGTGCTTAAGATCTTATTTGATAGCCGGACGTTGTGGTGGGCACCTGTAGTCCCAGCTACTCCAGAGGCTGAGGCAAGAGGATCACTTGAGCCCAAGAGTTTGAGGTTGCTGTGAGCTATGATGCCACAGTACTCTACCCAAGGAGACAGAGGAAGACTGTCTCAGAAAAAAAAAGACAGCGAGAGAGAAGATTTTTTTTTTAATTTTTTTTTTTTTTTTTTTTTTTTTTTTTGGTAGAGACAGATTCAAACTTTATTGCCCTTTGTATAGTGCCGTGGCGTCACACACCAAACACCAACCTCCAACTCCTTAGGTGATTCTCTTGCCTCAGCCTCCCAAGTAGCTGGAACTACAGATGGGATGGGCTTTGGCTATTTTTTTGTTGCAGTTTGGCTGGGGCTGGGTTTGAACCCACCACCCTTAGTATATGGGGCCGGTGCCTTACTCACTGAGCCACAGGAGCCACCCGAGAGAGAAGATCTTATTTGAAACAAATCCTCCTGCTTTAAAAGTTTGAAAAGTATGATTTGAGACATATACAGCAAATAATTAGTATGTCCTTAATGGTAATTGAGTGCCATTGTCTAGAACAGTGGTTCTCAACCTTCCTAATGCTGCAACCCTTTAATACAGTTCCTGTGGGTCGCAACCCACAGGTTGAGAACCTATGAATATTCTGAATTTTGTCCTAAATTTTTTTTTTCCTGAAACAGAGTCTCACTTTGTCACCTTCAGTAGAGTGCGGTGGCGTCATAGCTCACAGCAACCTCAAACTCCTGGGCTCAAGTAATTCTCTTTCCTGTCTCCCAGGTACCTGGGACCACAGTTGCCAGTCACAATGCCCGGCTATTTTTTTTTTAATTGTTAGTTTAAATGTCTAGTACCAAACAGTACTTGGTGAGATGTTTTATTGATGTGTTAGTTTTTTTTTTCTTTTTGAGACAGAGCCTCAAGCTGTTGCCCTGAGTAGAGTGCTGTGGCATCACAGCTCACAGCAACCTCAACTCCTGGGTTCAAGCAATTCTCCTGTCTCTGCCTCCTAAGCAGCTGGAACTACAGGCGCCCACCACAACGCCCGGCCATTTTTTGGTTGCAGCTGTCATTGTCGTTTGGCAGGCCCGGGCTGGATTCGAACCCGGCAGCTCAGGTGTATGTGGCTGGCGCCTTAGCCACTTGAGCCACAGGCACTGAACCGGGCCGGCTATTTTTTTTTATTTTTATTTTTTGTAGAGACAGAGTCTCATTTTATCACCCTTGGTAGAGTGCTGTGGCGTCACACAGCTCACAGCAACTTCCAATTCCTGGGCTCAAGCGATTCTCATGCCTCAGCCTCTGGAGTAGCTGGGACTACAGGCACCCACCACAATGCCTGGCTATTTTTCTGTTTTGCAGTTTGGCTGAGGCCGGGTTTGAACCTGCTATCTTCGGTATATGGGGCCCGGCGCCCTATTTGCTGAGCCACAGGCGCCGCCCTTTTTTTTTTTTTTTTTTTGAGACAGAGTCTCACTATGTTGCCCTTGGTAAAAGTGCTATGGCGTCACAGCTCACAGCAACCTCAAACTCTTGGGCTTAAGCCATTCTCTTGCCTCAGCCTCCCAAGTAGCTGAGACTACAGTGCCTGCCACAATGTCCAGCTATTTTTTTGTTGCAGTTGTCTTTGTTCATTTTAACTGGCACAGGCTGAGCTCCAACGCACCAGCCTCGGTGTATGTAGCCGGTGCTCTACCCACTGAGCTACCAGCATCACCCCTTCTATTTTTAGAGATGAGGTCTCCCTCTGACTCAGACTAGTCTCTAACTCTTGAGCTCAGGCAATCCACCCCCCTCCCAGAGTGCTAAGATTACAGGTGTGAGCCACCTTTCCTGGCCAGTTTGTCCTAATTTTTAAAAGAATTCTCTCTTCTCGCCCTTCTGTCAACACTTGACCCTGAGTGTGGGGCAGTTTCATCCCTTTTTGTCTGGCTGTCTTTTCAGAATATCCAACTCAAGAAAGTAGCACAGACAGTTCCACAGCTTCTTGTTCCACTGGGGAGAATAAGTCCAAGAACCTGAAGATAGCGGACAACTTCAACACGGATCAGAGCAACGACAGGGTCACCGCCCCGCCCTCCAGCCTGCCCGATGCAGGGCGAGGAACCCCCAGGAAGCCTGTTGGCAAGCGGAGGGACCCCAAGGGCCTTGAGTGCCTAGATACCCAGGGAAAGCCATGGCTCCGGGGCACACCGGTGCTGAACAGGAGAGGCACAGGCCTCAGCAAGGCACCGGGGACCCCTGAGGCGAGCACCGGGCTCCGCAGGAATGCCAGCTCAGCAGGAAGGCTCCAGGGGCTCTCCAGTGGGGCCCTGGGGAGGAAAGAATCCAAGAAATCCGAAGTACACGTATATTTACCTTCAGGAAAGAAGCGACCCAAAAGTCTTGAATTGACAATTCCTTCAGTGGAGAGAGAACTCCCACACCCAGAAACACTGCTGGAAATAATCCCTGCAAATCCAGACAAGGCAGCTATCTCCAGAGCAGTGGCCACTCTGGATGTGGGGGCTACTGTGGCTGGGGAGAAAGACTCACAGAATCTAGAACATTCCAGGGGAACCTTTAGGAATATGCTTTCCAATGCACTGTTGGCTGGAGAAGAAAAAGCCACAGTGCCCTGGGAGAAAAATGGAGTTGGGGTCCAGGAGATCCCTGAGACCATGGAGAAAATGGTAGACAGTGTGCTCCATGAGTCTTCAAATCTAGAAGTCCCTGTATCTTTAAGTGAGAAAAGACCCCGAAATCCAGAAGACCTAGCATCCTTAGGAATGGTGGCTTGTAAAGGTATTTCCCTCAATTCCATTTCATTCTCACTGTATCTGTATTACTGGGATTTCTGGGTGCCTTCTGGGGTCCCTTTGCAAATCTTTGCAGGCTGTGGACCCTGAAAAATACATATGTATATGCACATCGTCACAGATATGACGTCAAATTTCCATTAGTTCTTGGACACTCTGAAGTCTTTCTTCAGAATCTAATGGACCCCAGGTTGAGAATCTGGAAAAAATTGGGTGCAAGTACTGACTTCTCACCATAACCCCACAGTGGTATGTCATGGGGCTGAGAGTCTACCAATTGTCTTTCTCTGAGCAGGGAGGAAAGCCTGTTGTCCACATCCTGAATATCTGTCTTTTATTGATGAGGCAGTCATTAGGACTGTTTGGTTGTGAATAATAGGAACCCCCGATAACCACAGCTTCGACAAGATGGAAGCTTGTTTCTCTTTGACAAAAGTGATCCCCGGGCCAGAACACCAGGCCTCTGCTGTTTCTCTGCTCTACCAAATTTCTCTCCAGTTTAACATCTCAGATGGTGACAATCCTTGAGTGGCAGAATAGAGGACAAAGGGGTATAAGGAAGGTTTCTAGAAGCTATTCGTGACATTTCCATTAAAATCCCTTTGGCCAGATTGTAATCAAATGGCCACACCTGACTGCGAGGGAGGCTGAGAAATATATGGGTGTTTTTCTGTGTGTGTCGTTTTATTTTTATGTATTTATTTATTTATTATTGTTTGGGATTCATTTAGGGTACAAAGAATTAGGTTACACTGATTGCCTCTGTTAGGTGGAGTCCCTCTTATAATTGTGGCCCACCCCCAAGAGGCGGTCCATACACTGTGACCCCCTCTCCTTCTCCCTTCTCCCCTCTCCCTGCTCCCTCATCCCCCGACCACCTCCTTGTCCCAGCTCTGTATGGAAGTTTTTTAAGGGAGGGGTGGGGGTAAGCAGCCATATGGAGAGCAATTAATTCTGTCACACGAGAAGGCTGAAGAATAGTTTTTGGGGGCCACAAACAGTCTCATTTGAAGATGTGCTGTGAACTCCTGGGACACTTTGAAGGGCGGATTGGGAGGGGGACCAATGGCTTGAGTGTGTTTCTGTTTCTTTTACATCTCCTGTTATTTCTGCTCATGCTACTGGAGTCTTAGAGCAGAGAGATTTGTAATTGTTGTGTTTTTGTGGTGAGTTCAACCCTTTCACCTTATAAAGTCCCCTTCTCTGCTTTCATTTAATGCTTCCTGAGGTTGGATGAGAGTAGTGATCCATTTATTCCTTCATTCAACACATACTTTCTAAACTCTTATTACTACGTGCCAAATACTCTGTTGGGGCTGGGGATCCAGCTAGGATGAGACACCTGAGTCACTGTCCCCTGGGAGCTCCCACTCGCATCACAGGCAACCTGGCGTGGTTTTTCGTGGCAACACAGGCACTGCTCAGGATGTCTTGCTTTCCTTTATTTATTTATTTTTTTTTTTTAGACAGAGCCTCAAGCTGTCTCCCTGGGTAGAGTGCTGTGGCATCACAGCTCACAGCAACGTCCAACTCCTGGGCTTAAGCGATTCTCTTGCCTCAGCCTCCCAAGTAGCTGGGACTACAGGCGCCCTTCACAACGCCCAGCTATTTTCGGTTATAGTTGTCATTGCTGATTGGCAGATCCGGGCTGGATTCGAACCCGCCAGCTCTGGTGTATGTGGCTGACATCTTAGCCGCTTGAGGCGCCCAGCCTTGCTTGCCTTTACACCTGCTAGATCCCTGTCTGGGCGGGAGGAAGACACAAGAGTGTTAGCAAAGGACCATGAGTCTTTCTTTGGAATAAATGCCTAAGAATTCCAAGTCTGAGGAATACCTTGAGGATAACCCTTAGCTTTCGGTCCCCCTGGCATGTTTGCTGCCTCACTATATGGAAGGCAGGGGGGAGAAGCTACGAAGTGGCCTGAGTCTGACCAACAGGTCATGCAACCCCAGCATGGGCTCTCTCTCTCTCCTGGGCTTTGTGATACCTCTTTGGAAACATATTGAGTTTGCCACTCAGGACATTTTTCCACTGCATGTCCCCAGGGAGCCCACCAGACAAGGCTTCGAATCCCCATTGCTACACCCAGGAAGGAGATAGAGTTGGTGGAACTTGTGTGCAGGATTCCTGCATCTGCCCTGTTGCTTCTGGGGACCCTGAGGCCTCAGGCAGCCGCCCACCCAGCTGCCTCCAGTGCCAGGCAAGGAGGAACTCTGGAAGCCTAAGCCCCCAGCTCCTGCCACAGTGTAAGCGCCACATGAAGCAGGTCCAGCTGCTCTTCTGCGAAGATCATGGGGAGCCCATATGTCTCATCTGCAGGTTGAGTCAGGAGCACCGAGGCCACCAGGTGCGCCCCATTGAGGAGGCTGCCCTGGACTACAAGGTAGGTGCCCTAGGGGCCCTTCTCTGCAAGGCACTTAGACACACTGGGCCTTGCTTCATTTTCCCAACAACTCTAGAACATTGGTGCATTAGCCAGGACCTTTGTCTGTAAATGGAAAAACTGGAATACAAACCAAGCCAGCAAGGACAGATTTATGGGTTTATGTTTCTCAGAGCTCCAGGGAAGCTACCTTCAAGTATATAGCAGAACCCAGGGGCTCCGTGGAAGTTACTAGGTCTTTCTCTCCCCCCCCCTCCCTCCCTCCCTTCTCTCCTCCCCCCTATCCTGGCTCTGTGTCCCTCGGTGATAGATTCATTCTTCCTCTTTCCTGAGCTTCACTTCCCCTGCTTTTGGCTGCAACACCCTCAGCTTTGCCCCCAGGAGCAGATTTTCCCCTCTAGAGCTGGCACTAGCTAAAGATGGCAGGAGCCAAGTTTAAGCTTCTCAACAAGTGCTTGCTTTCCAGGAGCAAATCCAGAAGCACCTGAAGCATCTGAAAGCGCTGAGAAAATCTGGGGAGGAGCAGAAATCCCAGGGAGCTGCGCAGATGGCCAACTTCCTGGTAAGGCCATAGCGCCCTGTGGCCACGTGTAGAAGGAGAGAGGGGACGTGGACTGAGCGAGGGTCCCTGAGATTCTGCTCTGACTCACAGGGCAAAAAGGACGGTCACCTGCTGTTGGGAGCAGGGGTGAAACTGGCAGCCAAGGGTGAACTCATCCCTGTAAAGGGAGACGAACCCCAGCAGGGAGGGGTCACATCCCAGGGCCCTTTCTCATACTCACCACAAAATGGTGTAGAGGAACTAATTCTAATCCTCTCACTGAGAGACAAGTTTGAGGAGAAGGGAGAAGAGACTTTTTTTTTGAGACAGAGCCTCAAGCTGTCACCCTGGATAGAGTGCTGTGGCATCACAGCTCACAGCAACCTCCAATTCCTGGGCTCAAGCGAGTCTCTTGCCTCTGCCTCCCAAGTAGCTGGGACTACAGGCGCCCGCCA
>CAUYRH010048080.1:0-20425 GCA_963574655.1 Perodicticus potto | reverse complement strand
TTAAACTCAAAAGCTTCTGTACAACTAAGGAGACAACAACCAAAGCAAATAGACAGCCTACCCAATGGGAAAGGATATTTGCATATTTTGAATCAGACAAAAACTTGATAACCAGGATCTATAGAGAACTCAAATTAATCTACATGATAAAAGCCAACAATCCCATATATCAATGGGCAAGAGACATGAATAGAACCTTCTCTAAAGAAAACAGACGAATGGCTAACAAACATATGAAAAAATGCTCATCATCCCTAATTCTTAGAGAAATGCAAATCAAAACCACCCTGAGATACCATCTAACTCCAGTGAGAATGGCCCAACATCACAAAAATCTCAAAACTGCAGATGCTGGCGGGGATGTGGAGAGAAAGGAACACTTTTACTTGCTGGTGGGACTGCAAACTGATACAACCTTTTTGGAAGGAAATATGGAGAACTCTCAAGCTAGACCTCCCATTTGATCCTGCAATCCCATTACTGGGCATCTACCCAGAAGGAAAAAAAATCCTTTTATCATAAGGACACTTGCACTAGACTATTTATTGCAGCTTAATTTGCAATCGCCAAAATGTGGGAACAGCCTAAATGCCCACCAATCCAGGAATGGATTAACAAGCTGTGGTATATGTACACTATGGAATACTATTCCACCATTAAAAAATATGGAGACTTTACAGCCACTGTATTAACCTGGATGGAAGTGGAACACATTATTCTTAGTAAAGCATCACAAGAATGGAGAAGCATGAATCCCATGCACTCAATTTTGATATGAGGACAATTAATGACAATTAATGACACGGTGGGGATGGGGAAAGGGGAGAGCAGAGAGAGAAAGAATGAGGGAGGGGTGGGGAAAGGAAGAGCGGGGTGGGGCGGGGTCTTGGTGTGTGCCACAACTTTTTGGGGCAAAACATGATTGTAAGAGGGACTTTAGCTACCAAATGCAGTCAGTGTAACCTGGTTTCTTGTTCCCTCAATGAATCCCCAACAATAAAAAAAAAAAAAGGACCTCCTCCCAATCTGCACTGTTCACCTTTCATCAGCGGTGGCTCCTTTCTGAGTGTTCCTGTGTATTAATTGATCTGTCACAAGTTTGAAGCCTTTGTGAGCCTAGATCCAAGTCCAGAGGGGATTAGAACACCTGCTCCTCATTCATCAATCACAACAGCCTCGGCATGTCTCCTCTGTTGGGACTGGGTTGTATTCTTAGCTAATTGTGGCCCAGGGCCCGAGTTGTTCTGAGGGTCCAGGCCTGCTCACACACTTACACTAAATTAGGGTTAAGGCCACCTGCATGACACATACAAATAGACAATTTGAGTAGGGGTTTCTGTGGATGTTGGGTCATAGTGCTCAGAGAAAGTAATAAAAAGTCACAAAAGTAGTGGATATCTACCACCACCCAAATTCATTGCTTTTGTGATCTAGAACAAAAGTAAGCCTCAGGATGCACTTACTCATAAGGTTCATGTATATTTTATTGTAGTTTCTTTGATTTATACAATTGATCAAAATTACAATAGGAAATAATGTATCATCTAGTCTACAGATTAGAAATAAGTACAAATTTCAGAAATATATCAGGTAGTAACTGGATTAATTCTTATCATCTAGGTGTACCTAAAAATATAATCTAATATATTCTAAAATATTCTTAATTGCCTCATTTTGAATACTCAACTTTTAATTAACTACTGTATTTTGCTGTGTATAATGCGAAGTTTTTTTCCCCAAATGTTTGAGGGAAAAAGACGGATGTGCATTATACATTATTAGTACTAATTCTGTATTTACATAAATGCTTTTAACTCTTTTATTTATGCTTATGCATTAAAAATGTAACTCTAGGAAGCAATATTGATATCAAAATGCAAAATGATACTCTGGAGTATGGTAATTGGTTTTGTCAAACTTACTATGAACTTGCAACAAAAGCATTTTTGGTGAATGAAGACTGATATATTTCACTTTCTTATACATCAGGCAGGAGCTGCCAATCTAGCTAGTATTTCTACAGAAATTATTGGAAAATCCCTTGGAATGTGGCAAAATGGTTTGTGTACATGTCAAGCTTTAAGTTAATAGTTATTAATGATGCTGGCGAGCACGGCATTATAGCTGCCTAGAGACAGTCTGGACCTCCTCCCACAGGGAGTGTCATCAGATTGTGGAGGAAGCAGGAGGAAAAACTAAGACATTATACACAGCAAAATACAGTAGTTAATTAAAAGACAGAGGAAGGAAGGCAAGATAGACCTCCAAGGTGGTGGCCTCAAAATGAGATCTGTTTCAACCACATTGATACAACAAGAGGGTAAAAGGATTGTCTGAGGAAAATATTGATGATTTTTCAGGACACGTACATGGTTCTTTAACTTTGTGAAGAGAGAAGGGTTGAGCATGAGGACATGAACAAAACTTTCCCCAGAACTTCCAGCAGCCTCTGAGAATCAAGTTTTGGAATTTTGTTCTTACATTATCAATCTTTAAAAGACTTACACCTTTGAGTTGTCCCAAGTTGCAAATATGGATGAGGCCCCACCTCTGATGGACCACCCAACAGAACCATGGACGTCAAAGGAGCAAGGACTGTGGCTTTTAAAACTAGTGGACATGAGAAACACACTTCACTGTTGTTCCAGCCTGTGGTGCAGATGGGACCAAGAACCACCTACGAGCATCTTTGAAAGAAAAACGTTTCCAAAAGAAAAGATTCCAGGTGGAGTTACTGTCCACATGCATGAAACGGATGAATGGATGGAGGAAGATGTGGAAATCTGGATTAACTAAGTCTGGCCATGAAGGCCTGGAGGACTACTTAAGAAACGAGCTTTCTGGGTTTTTCATCACTTGTGCAAAAGCAACCACAGAGGTTTGATACCTGCTGGGCTAACCAGCCAGAGGCAACCTCTTGATGTATCAATAAACAAGCCCTTTAAGGTCCTTATGAAGGCCACTCTTTAGTGGACATCATGACTCTAGTCAGCTGGTAATGATTTAACACCTACAGGCAGAATCGAGAAAGCATCTACCGCCCAGGTTTGTGATTGTATCCTAATAGCGTGGAATGGTGTCAAGAAGGACATGGTTGTGAACTTGTTTAAAAATTGTGGCATGAGCAATGCTATGGATGGAACTGAGGATGACAAAATTTACTGGGATGAAGAATGTGATTCTTCAGAAGAACTCAGTAATGTAGAAATTGAAGAAGACAAAACTTCTGTTATTGACAGTGATGAAGAGCTCTTGACCTTCTATGATGAGTAAATATCATAAATTTGTTACCAGTACACAAACTTTCTTATACTTATATCTGTTCTTGTGTTTTGTAATTATTTGTTACATAAAATTTCTTACACCATGATATGTATAAAAATAAATGCTAGAATTCCTTGAAAATACAAAAAATAAGTACCTAAATATAAACAAATAAAAATTTGAATCAAAAAACTAAAGTGAATTATGCAGCCTTAATGCAAGATGGAGACTTTACCACTTTCATGTTTACATGGATGGAGCTGGAACATATTCTTCTTAGCAAAGCATCTCAAGAATGGAAGAAAAAGTATCCAATGTACTCAGCCCTACTATGAAACTAATTTTTAGCTTTCATATGAAGGCTATAACCCAATTATAGCCCAAGAGTATGGGGAAAGGGGCAAGGGAGGGGAAGGAAGAGGGGAGGATGGGTGTAGGGAGGGTAATTAGTGGGGCCACACCTATGGTGCATCTTAGAAGGGTACAGGCGAAACTTACTAAATGCAGAATATAAATGTCTTAACACAATAACTAAGAAAATTCCATGAAGGCTATGTTAAACAGTTTGATGAAAATATTTCATATTAAATATGAAACCAGCACATTGTACCCCATGATTGCATCAATGTATGCAGCTATCATTTAATAAAAAAAAATGTAAAGAGAAAAAAAAAAAACTAAAATGAAAGATATTTTTCCTGAAAGAGTGGGCCAAAAATGTGGATGTGACTTATGCAAAGAAGCACATTATATATTATTATATGTGGCAAAATATGGCAATTAATTAACTTACATTTTGGGGACTGGGCATGCCTATGTCTTAAGATCCTTCTGCCATTACATTTTTTCTTTTCTTCCTTCTGGTTTGGTTTCTGTTTTCTTTTTCCTGCCGTGTTGTGTATTATTTTACCTGGTTTAGAATTTTTTTTTTCTGTCAAATATTTTTGGTGCTTTTATGTGCAAATTTATTGATGACCCTAGGTATTAAATTACACATGTATAAACTTAATCACTTCTATTGATATTGATACTTTATAATTTTGATTTAAGTATAGATACCTTATCTTCTCATAAGTCCCTTTACTACCCTTCATCAATAATATTATTGTTTAATGCATTTTCTCTACCTACTTTGGGAACTACACCAGACAGTACTATGGTGGGGTTTTTTTTCATTTGGTTGATTGTTTGCTTTTTCTTTTCTTTTCTTTCTTTCTTTCCTTTTTTTTTTTTGCTTCAAACTTCAAACATAATTTAGAAAACTCAAAAGGAATAGAGAATCTATTGTATTTACCCATATTTTTATTTACTTTACTCTTTCTTCTTGATATTCTGAGATTTCTTCTTTTATTATTTCCTTTCTTTGAAGAAGAGCTTTTTTTAGCTAGTCTTTTAAGATAGGTCTGCTGGTGGCAAATTCTATTAGTTTCCCTTCATCTGAGAGAGCCTTGAGTTCCCCTTCATTACATAGGATGTTTTCACAAGATTCTAGGCTGACAGTCATTTTCTGTCAGCGATTAAAAACTATCGCCTCATTAACTCATGGCTTCTGTGCTGTTTGATGAGAAATCTGTTTCAGATTGTGTTTCCCTTGTAGGGAAGGTGTCTTTTCTGTCCCATTGTAATGTTTTTTAATCTTTCAGAGTTTGATTAGGATGTGTCTTGAAAGAATTCCTTTAGAATTATCCCTCTGCTGCTTAAATCTGCAGATCAACGTCTTGTGGTCAAATTTGGGTAATTTTTAGTTATGTTTCTGTGCGTACTTTCCAGCCCTGTGATTGCTCTCCTGTCTTTCCGTGGCTGGTAACATGATTGTTAGCTCTTTTGTTATAACCCCACGGTCTCTGAGGCTCTGTTCCTCTTTTCCTCTGACTATTTTTCTCTGCTGTTCAGGGTGGTGATTTCCGTTGTCATAGATTAGTTTCTCAGATAAGTTCTTCCGTCACCTCCAGTCTGATGTTGAGCCCTGCAGTAAGTTTTTCATTTCACTAATATACTTTTCAGTCTAAAAATTACATTTGGGTTTGTTTTCTTATATTTTCTTCTTTTAAAATTTTTTTATTTCAAAGTATTAAGGGGATACAAATATTTTGGTTACATGGGTCACTTTTGTAATGCTTAAATCACAGCTATAAGTGTACAGATCACTCAGATACTGTGCCTTGTTCCCATTAGGTAGGCTTCTTCCCCTCCCTTATCCCTCCCACCATACTTGATTTCTTCTAAATTTTACAATCCTCTGTGCTAATGTATGGTCATGGGTTAGCTCCAGTGTAATAGTGACTACAGGTGGTTTTTTTTTTTTTTCCCCCATTCTTTAGACACTCCCCTCAGGATAATGGTCTCCAGTTCTATCTAAAGGAAAAAGCATGACTGCATCCTTCTTCATGGCTGAGTAGTACTCCATGACATACACATACCACACTTGGCTAATCTGGTCATGAATTGATGGGCACTTGAGTTGACTCTACATCTTTGCATGTTGTGCAGTGGACATTCCAGTGCAGCATCTTTTTGATTAAATGATCTTTTTCCTTTGGGTACGTGACCAACCTTGGGATTGCTGAATTGAATGGTAGGTCTACATTTAGTTCTTAGTTCTTTCAGAAATTTCCAGACTGCTTTCCACAGATGTTGTACTCACATATAGTCTGACAAACAGTGTATGAGCATTCCTGTCTCCCTACATTTGCACCAGCATCTATTGTTTCTAGAATTTTTAATAAAAGCTATTTTAACGGGGGTAAGGCGAGATCTCACTGATGTTTTAATCTGCATTTCCCTGATGATTAGTGATGCTAAACATTTTTTTTTTTTTGTAGAGACAGAGTCTTATTGTATCGCCCTCGGTAGAGTGCTGTGGTGTCACACAGATGCTGAACATTTTTTTCATATGGTTATTGTCACCTGTCTATCTTCTTTTGAAAAGCTGTTTGTGTCTTTTGCCACTTTTCAAGGTAGTTGTTTGGGTTTTTGTGGCTGATTTGCTGGAGTTCCTTGTGGATTCTGGTTATCAGCCCTTGTCGGATGCACAGCTTGTGAATATTCTCTCCCGTTCCTTGTGTTGTCTGTTTTCTCTGTTCGTTATTTCTTAAGTTGGGCAGAGTTTTTTAATTTAATCAAATCTTACTTATCTATTTTTGTTATCACTGCAATTACCATTGGGATTGTGTCAAAATTCTTTGCCTAGGACTGAACTGCGCCCCCCAACATCATCAGCCTTCCCTCCCTTCCGGGACAATATGGCGCAGATGTCTCCCATCAGCTGCCTTCTACCCCTTGCCCTCTTAATCTTTTTCTATTACTTTGCTGATACTTCCTGAGTTTCAGGGTGTTTTAAAATCATTTTTAGAGAATTCCAATTAGGTGTCATCTTGATGTTGATATATGTTGATTGTCCTTTTAAGTTGAGATTTTCCCTGTTTTTGGTATGATGAGTGACATTCATTTATAATTTTAATATTATGCAATGAGATTCTGAATCTTATCTAAATTTTCCATTTTTCATGCTTCCTGTGACTGCCCCCTGGCAGGGGTTGGAGGATGCTGCCTCATCACTGCCTGGTGGGGCTGAGAGTCTGACTCTCCCTCTCAATCTCCGTTGCCTCCTGGGCTGGGAGGGACAGTCTCAGCACTCCTCTTCAGGTCTCTGTGACACAATCTGGCTGGTAGAGGGACAGCACATTATTGTTGCATCAGCGTGGTCTGCTAACCCACAGAGCAGACTCCGTGGCTTGTGGTGGTGACAGAAGCCCCAGCTCCCCTCTCAGCTCTCTCCTGTAGCACCCATTGGGGGGAAGGTCCTTGTTCCTGCAAGGCCAGGTGAAGGTCCAGGCACCCATCTCCTACTTTCCATAGCCTTTGTCTGGAGTAGGGTGGTCATCAGCCAGAGCTGTCTGCCTTGCTTGGCTGCCCCTTCCCTGTCCTTTGGGGAGAGACAGCAGGCTTTACAGTGGGAATTTTCTTTTATACCCATTGGAGGTTCAGGGTTGCCCACTTTTCTAAGACCTGGCTTAGAACAATATATCGCTGGAGCCAACTGCTGTGTCCTTGGGTCCCTAGTCTCCCCAGGACGTCCTCTTCACCACTCAAGTCTCTTATGTTTCTGGAATGAGTAATGTCCGGAGTGTGGAGGCCGTCACTGATCAGAGAAGTAGGGAACAGCATGTCTGATTCTCACCCCAGATGTTCAAGTGTCTGTCCAACTTTGTAAAAATTTTTGCCATTTCTAATATACTGGAGGAAGCAAAAAATCATGTATTTTTTCTACTTCTCTACTTGTAAAATTAGGAAATGAATAATGTTCACTTGTGTTATTTGAGGGTTGGATGATTTTAGCTTGGACATCCTATAAACATTGATAAAAGTGGGAAAAATCTCTAAGGTTTCATTTGACATGTATTTATTATACTTTTACCATATGCCTTGGCTTAGAAGTTTATTCACATTGTGACTTTTGCTTAATACATTAATCAAAAAGGTACCAGTAGTGCTGTTAATTTCTTAACCTTATTGTAAGGGAAGTATAGGAAAACAGACAACTTTCTTTCATCAAGGAACATAAATTCTAAGTAAAAGAACTCTGGAACAGTGTTGTAAAGTATTATAATAATTATAGAGTGGGAGCCTTTTCAGGGGAATGAGCATATACTTTGGAGCCAATATATTAATAATTTGAGCTTGAATTCTTAATAAAATATCTATTAGATGAGTGGATTATAGTAAGGAAACTGGCATCTGTGTTGCTCTTTTATTATTTATAAAATGGAGTTCTCAAAAATGTAATATTTATAAAATACTTAACAGCACATGCAGCCCAGAGGCTTTTGGTGACTGGCATCCATTGTCATTGGCTATCTGTGCTGAAAGTCAAGGGCAAGATTAGAGGACTTCTGTCTCTAAGAAGCCTAGGACCTCGTTTACAGAGTGGATGCTGATGCTGACAAGGTTGGAGAGTCACGGCAAAGCCTGCTGAGACTTCGTTATTGGTCTGATGGGCTGCGGTATTATGAAGATGGACTTGGCTGCAGGATTCGCCACACTGCACCGTCCAAAAATATTAACCCAGACAGCTGACAAGGTGGGTGAGCAGGGCAGTGTGAATATAGGGGTAGTGATTATGCAAAGAAAGGGAGGGGACATTGTATTTCTGGGTCATTTGTTTAACCTGAAGCTGTAAATCATTAAAATAAAGAGTTTGGAAAAATATGTAATGATAGACTGTGTGTGTGGGGAGGCAGAGGTGCCAGTGTGAGACTGGCAGGCTCCAAGGTACAGCAGGGAGAGGAGTTGAGGTCAGGTTAGACTCCTGGCTGACCTTGGCAGACTCCAAGGTACAGCAGGGAGAGGAGTTGAGGTCATAGACTCCTGGCTGACCTAGGGACTAAGGCAAATCCATTGCAAAGCTCGGATCAGTAACTAAGGATGACCCAAGAGTGAGCGCTCCTGGGGAGAAGATCTCTTTTCTGGATCAGAATTGACTCTAAAATTGGTCAATGTGAAACCTGCAGGTTGAATAGATGTGAGGGAGTCGCAGGCATCGAGGAAAGAGCTCTGGTTGGAGGCTCATGCCCAGATCTTGCCTCTCCCCTTACAGGTGCCTGAGTCACGGGCCTCATCTTGGTGAGTGGCAGGGCCTCTCTGTGAAGTCTGAGCCACAACACCCACCTGCACCAGCCGTAGTGCCAATCAATAAGCAGAGCACACAAGATGGACATGGGGGAGGTGTGCAGGAGGGTCTCATCCTACCTGCCCTTTGAGCCAGAAGAGAAGGGCACAAGGAAGGTCAGTGTGAATGAGGCAGGGCTGGGTACAGGGGAATGGCCACCGTCCCCAGGGGCAGTGTACAGGCAAATGGCTATTGTCCCCAGGGGCAGTGTGCAGGCAGGGCTTTCTGGGCTCAGGGCACAGGCCTGTAATGTCACTTCCCCCCAAGCTAAGGCCTCTCTGCACATCTCTGTAGTAAAGAAGAACCAGAAAAAGTCAAGGCTTAAAAATATGTCAGAGTCAGGTACGATTAATAGCTGAAAGTGTGAATTGACCAGTGGTGACATCTGAAGTAGGGAATGTAAAGGACGGCCAGTGCAGACGGATGGAGTAAGCACAGTCTCAGCTTGTGGGCACAGAGCTCGGGGCAAGGTCAGGCCGTGGCACGCTAGGACCATCCTAAAGGACAGTGTTTGTGGGGGAGAGGGTTTTAGTTTGACATGGCTTTATTCTGTGTACTTAAATTTCCATGGAGGCAGGATGAGGAGAGGGACACACTGTTATGTCCTCCCTGCACTACGCTGGAGGGACTGGCCGGAGGTCATGAGCAGGTGAAGGCTGCCACAGCAGCTGGGCGGCTGGCACTGTCTCCAGAGTTAGGGGCATTCTTGTGCCTTCAGGTGGGGGGACGGTAGCTAGGACCTGCCTAGGACCCACCCCACCAAGCTGGGGGCCTGATTAGCAAAGGCGTAGAGGAAATGCATTTCCATCAGAGGAGAGTGGGAAGAGGGCACAAGCCCTGGCTCAGGGCCAGGGGCCATGGGATCCTTACGGCATGGCTTTGTGGGCCACACAGGTGGAAGGTTAAGGTGGATACACGAAAAATAACTGATGACAAATTGAAAAAAACTGATATGGAGCACTACAGTGCCATAAGTCCTCTCTCCAAAACAAGATGATTCATTGTAATTCTTAACCGAAGAAACTGGCAGAATAGAAACACACTTTTGGAATGCCCTTTTGAGTATATTTCCTGTGACTTTATAGAGTTTTACATAAGTGTGAACAAATCAAAGGTTATATAATAATCAATTTAGAAGGAAAAAATGGCAACCGTAATGGGATGGTGGAAGAGGGCCTTATTGAAAGTAGCAATATTTACCTTGTGGAAAAATTAATGACTGTTTTGTTCTTCTTCATGTAAATTTGGATCATGATGAACACTTTGCATGGGAGAACGTCTAATCGTGTACAGGGCTGTTACTCTGTGTCTTTATTACAAATTATGAAATTATCACATTGATTTGTTATTCTGATTTTATTAGATTTGAAGAGCTATGTGAACTGGGCAGAAATAAGTGATGGGCATACATCAATTTCAATAATCTTTGGGGTGGCGCCTGTGGCTCAGAGGAGTAGGACACTGGCTCCATATGCTGGAGGTGGTGGGTTCAAACCCAGCTCCGGCCAAAAACTGAAAACAAGACAAAAAATAATAATCTTTGAAAGGGTTACCTGAGAATAACAAAGGCATCTTTGGGTGATTTCCTCTATTACCTGGTGTGATCCTTCATATACCTGGTAGCTCTCACCCCCACAGTTTGTGGGTTGGCTTTGCTTTCCTCAGGGAGACCCCAAAACATTCCTATATTCCTAATGTCAGTTGAGTCGAGGAAACCGCCATTAAATACATTAAGCCACTCATGGCCCCTGACTTAAGTGATTTTGGCTGCTCTCCACTTTAGGAGGCAGCATAAACTATTAAGAACAGGGATTTTGTTTTTTGTCTGTTTGTTTTGTTTGTTTTTAGGAACCAATATTTGAAAAAAAAAGAAAGAAAATAAAGAACATTAATAAAGAAAGAGATTGAGAAAGATAATCCTAGATTGTCTTTCTTCAGTGAAATTCACCTTTCTGTTATCACCTTCTGAACATCTCTGTTCAGGACTTGATATTCACAGTCAAACGCAGAAGTCAGTCAAGCCTTTCACCTCTAGGAAAAGGGTGGTTCCACTTTCACTAACAAAACAAAATTGTGGGAGGGTAGAAAGTTGTTTTTTAATTTTTTGTATTTAAAATTTTTTTTACTATCTTACTTCTACAAATAAGAATAATCTATTTCCTACCTCATTGAAATATTACTGGTTTAGCAGATATAACATAATGTTCTCTTGTTCGGCTAAATTTATGAGCCTTAATCTCCTTGGGAAAGTTTGATGGTAAGTACTGAGTTCAGGAAATATAGGTTTGAAGTATATACTTTTATAATTTATGAGAAAAACAAGGAACTATATGTCATGTACATATTTTTTCTTATGACACATTAATTATATGGTAAGTCCATTATTTTTAGAAACTTTCACTTGCAAATTGGAAAATTACAAAGCTATATACTATTATTTATATGTCCAAAATAATCATGCAATGATAGCCTTTCCTATGAGAACGTGCATTTTCTGAGTCATTTAGGAAGCATTTTCTTTTAGCACTGCGGGAAAGACAAAGCTGGGAGGGAATGGGCTTTAGCAGAAGAATGCTTTGACTTTTTAATTGACAGGTTTTGGCTACTTTATGTCTTTCTGTTTGTTCTCAATACCCTTGTTATTTTTATATTACAAGAAAGCAAACAGCTGCAGATATTTTTGCAGACAAGTAGGATAGTTACCATACTTTTTGGTGTTTCGCTTTCAGGGGCACTGTGCTGGAGACAGGCTTGCAGGCAGAGGGCACTGGTGACTGGTGCAGGGAGGGTTTGCTGGCTCCATGCACAAGCCCTCACTGGCATCTCGTCTCTCTGTGGCCCCGACTTCAGCTGCAGCAGATGGTAATTGTACAATGCGTTGGTCTAAACCTCTGGTCATGTTCTACTACATGGTGGGAAACTGCAGCTGGAGACCGTGCAGGGAGGCCTTCGCTTGGGCCTTAGCTGTGCCCTGATCTCAGACAGCCCTGCCTGCACTGCTGCCTGGGGATGGCGGCCATTCCCTTGCACCCAGCCCTGTCTCCTTCACTGCTCTTTTGTTCTTTACTGGGCCAAAGAAACAGAATATCTCAAATAGGCACTGCTCCTTTGTTCCCAGAATCAATGTTGTAAGTAGGACAGACCGACAGGCAACCTTCCAGGAGCTCACAGTGGACTTATGGTGAAGAAATCTACTGCTGTCATTGTAAGCCACGGAGACTTTGGTGGTGTTTGTTATTTACATGTGTAGACATAGAATATACATCATATTTGTAATTGATAACATACAATTAACATTATATTTATATGTTAAGGTAATGTTACAGATTCAGTATTTTCATTTTACATCTATATATTTTCCCTGACTTTCTAACTCACTAAGATTCTCTTCAGCATCTCCATATGAAAAACACAGAATGTGGGACTGTGATTTCAGGAAGATTCATGATTAAAAACAGCACATTTAAAGAGCAGTTCTATCAAATTTCACAGCCAACCTTAATTTTTTGTTCCTCAGGTAACACTTCCCAGAATGCTTCTGTTTGTAGAGATCACTTTTCTCTTTGAATTCATGGAATTATCACACATTGAATCACTGAGGTGGGTCTTTCATCTTAAATTCTAATCTTTTATTTTGCAATATCACTTCTCCAATTTTCGTGCAGTCCTTCCCAAACCATTGTCTATATTGGTATTTCTCAACCACTGGTACTTTTTAACAAATCTCCTATTGGAATAAAAATCATGTTTGCCCTCTAATTTTTTTATGCCTTCGACATGTGTTTTGATTTAAACTCCATAAACGTTGCGATCTGTCAGTTTTTCATTCTGGAATGTAGCGAAAGTTTCCCCATAATCTGCTGGTGGCCTCCAGGGACGCTCTCAGACTCGGGTTGCCTGGTCTGTCCCTGGTGGGAAGACGGGGCGCTTCTGGGGTGAGAGTGGCCTGGCTGTGGGGCACTCACTTCTCACAGCCCTCTCTGTTCTCCTCCTGTCTCCGTGTCGCTGTGGGTCAGTGGAGGTGGCTGAGCTCCAGGGCAGGGCTTGGGCCGTGATTCAAGCATCTGGAGGGCACTGTGGGCGACAGGAGTCCAAGAAATGCTGAACACGAGATGGATACACAATGAATATTAAAATGCAATGATAATGATAAAGTAAGATTTTTAAATTTAATTGAACTTTCTTGTTAAGTCAAAATTTTGATGCCTAATGAAAACCTTCTGAAAGCGGAGTTTGCCTTTCTGCCCTCATAATCACACTCTACTGAACATAATTGGATTTGTGTTTGACAATTGAGGTTATTAAGGGCTTTGGTTTTTAATTAAATAATATTCCACTCAAAGTAGATATATAAATTAACTTTTTTCTTCTGATTTATCTTTTTTATTAATAGATACAGGGGGACATAAGGGGACGTATGGTCACTTGTTTTTTTTTTTTTTTTTGTAGAGACAGTCTCATTTTGTCGCCCTTGGTAGAGCGCCCTGGCATTACACAGCTCACAGCAACCTCCAACTCCTGGGCTTAGGGGATTCTCTTGCTTCAGCCTCCAGAGTAGCTGGGACTACAGGTGCCTGTCAGAACGCCCAGCTATTTTTTTGTTGCAGTTCAGCCAGGGCTGGGTTTGAACCCGCCACCCTTGGTATATGGGGCCGGCCCCTTACTGAATGAGCCACAGGCACCACCCAACATATGGTCACTTTAAGGGCCTCTTCATTTGAGTTTTTGTTTAATTGCACCCGAGGTATTACCCCACTCTGGCATCACCTACTCCTGCCTCCCTTTTCTGTGTTTTGAGTTGCAGAGATCAGGTTTCTACAATTTCTTCCTGTCTTCTATATCGTCTCAATGATTGTTCATTAAAAACACTCTGCACAGTACTCAGCCCAGGAGGCGCATGTCTAGGGGAGAGTTTCAAAACTGAGAGACGGTGTCCACTTCTACGTGTGATTGTTATTCTCTTAACTATAGTAGTGTTTTTAAAGTGGAAATTCTTGAAACTTATTAAAAACTATGAATTGATCACTGTGATGGACTTTTCTATGGGGAAATAATAATAGATGCAAATGATTTTAGCAGATAAATACCAACACCTTTTCTAAAATCATTGCCACACTGACTCTCCCAACATGGTAAATTTGAATTGCCTTTCAAATTGTGGAGAAGCTTTCAAAAACAAAGATAATTTGCCTAACCATTTGGAACTTAATAGTGCAAGACTTCTGCCAGATACAAGACTGTCTGTGGTATGGTTTCAAGAAAGCATATAAAAATATCCTGTTGGGGGATGATTCTCTGTGAGTCCGGAATTTCCACACATGTGTATGGGTTGACAGGCTTGTTCGAAAATGTTCTCACAACAGTCTTAGAAAGATAAAAATAGTGTCTCAGTTGGAGAGAGTCACATGTCCCTGTGCAGAGACATTCTGGGTAGCAGAGCTACAGACATCCCGGCAGTCAGGAGGGAGGAGGGCAAGCCGTGGCCAGCACCTGTGCAATGTACCTGGAGCGGGGCTTTCTCTGCTGTGACAGCATCTATGTGGGCCCACCCTGCACTGGCCCGGGGCCTGGGACGCCAGAAGGAACCCATGTGAACTTGAAGCTCACGTTGCCTGTGTGTCCACTTAGGGGCTTTGTGTTCTGCCCGGCCACATCCAGAATGTGGTTAGCCAACTAGCAGCCACCTGCTTTTTAGGGACTATTTGACCACAGGGCACAAACCCAGTTAGAAAAATGAGGTCATATCTATTTCAGCAGGAATTTCTGCAACTTTCATATTTATCTGTGGATTAAAATGTTTAGAAGTTTGTATGATCGAAGAATAGCTTATTTTGAACACAGGAAAATATGCACCCAATATGTCTCTAACATTCACAGTCAATCTCATGACTTGGACACACACTCTCCACTAACTCACGTTTTGGAAGCCCACAGTGTTTTGATGAGTCCTGGGCCACCTTTGTGGAAAATTTTGGCTGAATGAAGGGAGTGACATTTGGTGGATGATTTGAAAGTGTGTGAATCGTCCCTGCTAAGGTGGAGGGATGTGACCATACGGCACTAAAATGCCTCCTAGATTTGATGGAGAGTGCAGAGCTGACCCTTTGTCGGTGTTCTGTATTTGAGAAACTTTACTGTTAGTTCACAGAACTTCAGCCCTCAGAGAGCCTCCTCCTCGGCATCCCACCCCCAGCCTCCCAGGATTAGCAGTCTGGGGTTAGCACACACAGAGAGGGGGACACCAGGATTGGAGCTCCTTTGTGGAAGCTCCAGTGGCATCCGGCTGCCATGTGGTGTCCAGCTGGGTGGAGTCTCTGGGGCAGAGAAGAGACGGTGAGCACAGGTGCAGGGCCTGCTCTTCCCTGAAAGTCAGGGCCACATACGATGTGTGTCTTTGGGTTTTTCTGTTTCTTTGCATTCTACTTTAATTGGGAATAAACTTTAACCTCTGTACAACTAGAATTTTATGCATTTGGCTATAGTCACAGGTATAAAGACAACATGAGCAGGTGAGAAGGGTGTATGTATGGAGTATTTTGAGCGCTTTGAGGAATAAGACATCTGAAATGATTCTGTGTCCAGCAGACGTAGGCTGACTTGAACGTGCTGTCTCCCAGAAAGCTGTAGGCAAACTGCCCCAGGGATCCCTTGCCTGGTGGCCAGAAACTGATAGCTAGCATTTCAAGGTACTATAATATCAGTGTCAGAATTTTTCCTTTTGCGTCTCTGTATTGTGGAGCAGAATAGTAGAATTTTAATAACTCAGTTCCTGATATTCAGAGCTTACATAAAAGGTCCAATCTGAACATTTTTAGGCTTGTTTCTGGCTTCAAAAATTCTAGACAATAATTGCAAGTTGACTTACCCACACCCCAGCCAGTGCGATGAAGGTGCTCAGAAATGATTTTCCACTTAAGAAAAGTGTTGCCAATGAAGGAGCCATAAACAATAATTTTTTCTATAAAGTTGTTGTTTTGAAACAGGTAATGAGATTGAAATTTTATTTTCTCTTAAAAAAGTCAAGTATATTGATCTGTAAAAAGCTATATTTTATTTAAAACAAGTTCTTTAAAGTCAGCAGAACTGGTGCTGTCTCACTGTAGAAGGTAATGTACCTCTTGGGAATTTCAAACCCAGAGACATAAGCTATTAGGGGACATTCGGAAATTGTATACCATTCCGGGAAACGACAACATTTCTGAGAACATCTTGGATTATTGGGCCATCAGATATTCTAAGGATGCCCCTGCATTCGTCCTGGGGTCAATCCCTTGATTAAGAAGGTGGGTAGATTGCAGAAATGTCTAGAAAGAGAGTAGAGAGGGTGAAAAATGCTTGAAGAGAAGGAAAAAAATCAGCTGAGTGCTTTTAGTGGAGCCCAGTTTTAGCTCAGAAGCTATCCCAATTTCAAAGGCATTTGTCAGCTTCCTCTGCAGTTTCTGCTATGGGAGCCTTGGCTGTAATCCTCCAAGTAGCAATGCTTAGATTGAGATTGATCAATTTGTCCTGCGAGTGCACTCTCTGTGTGTAGATGTGGTTGAAGTAAATGATAGTTTACTGATTTTATAGCAAAAAGCTCAGAACAAGTGAATAAGAACATGCGTTCTCCTTTACGAAAAGAGAGGCAAAGAGAATATTGAGGTGCATCCCAACATAAAACAATCTAATGTATTAATTCCAACATTTCCAGGACTCATTTCTCAGAAGCAATGTAGAGGGAGGGAATTCATTTAAATTGTTAGCGTGAAATGTGCAACTTTGAACCTTAGTCTGGAAGTTGAAAGCACCCTGTGTCTCTTTTTTCCAGCACTAACCCAAGTTAAATAAATTTATTTCCTTCTTGAATTTTGAAGAAGTTCATCTTTGCCTGCAGAGGAAACCCACCCTACCACAGAGCCATTGATCCCATTCACCTTGTCTGCTAAAAGATCTCCACGCCCCGGGCCTCTGGACCACTTGTCCTGAGCTCATCCTCCCCCTGTGGCCTCTGAGCTCATTCTGAGCTTGTCCGCCCCCTGAGCTCCTTCCTAGCCCACTGTCATGTGTGTTCAGCCACGTCTTCTCCCAGCTCCAGGTCTCCAGCGAGACCCAATGCGATGGTTCCAACTGGGCATTTCTATCCGGCTGTTCACGGCTGTGACTTTCACCTTGGCCTTGTAGACTTTGGCTTGGGGCCTTCTCATTTTTCTCCTTTGTTCAGAATTCTTTAGGTGTTTTACCTGTGCCTAGAACTTAGTGGAACCCTAATCAGTTTATGGAAAAGCCCTGTTAGTTTTAGTAGGAAGAATGCAGCCAGCATCTGCACCCAGCTGAAACAGCCGCACAGGAGCCTCTCGGTCAGGTGATGTGCTCAGCCACTGATCAGCCATCAGCTGATGTGAAGTCCTTACACATCTATTGCTCTTCATGTGTAGGGAATGCACTTCATCTGGGGCTGACCAGGATCTGTTACTGTCTGCTAATAGTAACAGGCAGTTAAAAACTCAACTTCCCAATGGACAAGCAAAATAAAAACAAGACAACCACCACCAGAAATTCTGAAATTTTCACCTTCTGTTGCTTCTAGGATACTGACAATATGATTTAGGATTAGCTAAATGATACGCTAAAATGCATATGTGGGGGACCTTCATGTCAAACGATTCATATGGATAAAGAATCTAAGCCCCAGACTTTTGTTGGCTGAGATGTCAATGAAGACTCTGGGTTTGAATCCAGGTAGCAGTTGCAGCTCTCAGGCATCTCCTTGAGTAAGGTTTGGGAGCTGGCCCTGGAAACCTGACCTCGATTCTGCCTATCAGCACTTACGATGTTCCCGTGAGCTCTTCACGTCCCCCGACAATTCTCTTCCTAACTATACCAGTGACATCTCTTCTACAGCTACCAAGGACCAGACCAGTCAGTCCACATTCACGAAACAGAAATGCACCAGAATGCTTAGGAGGAAAGAGGGATAATTACACAGTCACAGACACTTGTGTTATAGCTGACAGGCTGAACTTATACATCTGTCAAATAGAGATGCTATAGTGAGAAAGAAAAAAATTCATGAAGTGTCTAGCATTGCCAGTGTAATGAAACTCTCAAAAGACAGTCCTGGGTAAACAGCAAGCTTACCAAATGGAAGAAAGTGAGTTAAATAGTGGAAAATTAATCTTCATTAATCAAACTTTAATCATTATATCAGAAAAATACCTTTTGAAAGTCAAACAGGAAGGTAAAATTCTAAAATTGCCCAATATATTTTAAAAAAGGAGTCTCTTAGTGAGTCCTAAAATAATAAAGTCTAGTCAGCAAATAGCAATTTTTAAATACACTACTTATGAGAATGTTACTACCATTCTTAATTAGGCATTTTTACAAGCAAAGTACTGGAAAGAATGGTGGAAGACATTAATTTAAGGAGGGGGAAAGAAAAAAAGGGGTGGGAGATGGGGTGATAAAAGGCAATTTCTAGATAAAAGGACCCAGGTTTCCAACTGAGTGGTCTGGAACTTTGCTATCAGTACTCCGTGGTTCCTGCCCCTTTTATTGGTATGATCACTTTTCCTGATCTCACAATTGGAGACCAACCTCCTGCCTCTCCCCACTGCATCAATTGCTCCACAATTACTCCAACCACCCAGTGTAAAGGGAGGTACTAATTAAATTGGAGGTCTTAATGGCAGCTTTCTGCTAATGCAGGGACATTTCTTCATGTCTAAAGAAAAGCGCCAATCTAGTATTCCACTGGTATCTTAAAGTGATCCTGTGTCTATGACCAGATGCAATGTGTTTCCCTGTGAAATTTACTGCTCTTTTGTTTCCAAACTCCTAGACTTTAAAATCCAGTCACTCTGTAATTGGACACTCACATTCCATTAGTACTGAGTTCAGCTGGTTCATCTTTTACAAGTCGTTTTTAAATCAGTTATTTTATTTTGTCTTATTGCCTTCATTCAAAGTCTAATTATTTTTCATTTGGTCTCTTATAATGATACTATAAGTGGTCATCAAACTTCTTGCTCTGTGAAATCTAATTGATTCTTTTGGGTTCATGTTTTGGGTTTCTAAAATATAATTATTGCTAATATTTCTCTGTACAAAAGACTTCATGGGTCATGTTGCCTACAAATCCTTTAGGACAACATTTAAAAATTCCTGAAATCTTAACATAGTGCCCTCCAGGTTTATTCATGTAGCTGTAAACTACATATTCTCCATTTTTAAGGCTGAACAGTGTTCTATTGCATGTATATACCAAATTTCCTAAATCCATTCATCTAAACATCAAATGGACATGTAAGTTTTTCCCGTATCTTGGTTATTATGAATAATGCTGCAGTAAAAGGGAATGTAGACCTCTCTTTGGCATGCTGATTTTAATTCTCTTGGGTATATACCCAGTAGTGGGACTGCTGGGCTGGGTGTGCATGTATTGATACATAAAGTGGTACCCCATAAATATATACAATTTTAATCTGTCAATTAAAGATAAACTAAAACTATAGAAAGTTTCCCTAATCTGCCATTTCCTACGTACTGCTCCAATTCACAGAAGCACTATTATTCTTATCCTCTGGTTATTTAGTCATCTAGTGAAGGAAAGTTTTTATCTTGAGTCTAGGTTTATTTGTGACATAATTTACTAACTGATTTAATCATTGGTGAAAATATGAATCTATTCAAAAGTGTCTATGAAAGAATCATACACAATAATACCTACACTGAGTCTTCTATAATATGACTTTTTAAAAATGGTGAATTCCATCCTTAGCTGTCCTCAGCTGTTATTTTTTCTCATCTCTCTTCCCCTGATCTGTGTTTTTCTCGTCCATGCCTAAAATGAATTCTTCATCTGTGTTCGTGGAAATCCTGGTCCATATATCCAGTTGCCCCTAAAAATGTTCCACAACCATCACCAAACAAAAATCCCCAAATATGTCACAATTGCTTGATTTGTAGTCCCTTTCCTTCTCTTATCATTCCTATACTTTCCCAGGAATTGACATTACTAAGCTCTGGCAGTCTGTGCTTGAAACCCAGCATCACTGGAAGCATCTTTCTCTCTCCTATCTCCAGAGGCTGTGAGTCACCAAGATCTACTGATTCATTCACTTCAGTCAAAATCAGTGGTAACCATTTCTTTTACCCACTCTTACTAATACACTCAGGATCTCTTACTTTTTAGTATCAATTTTAAAATATGATACATGCAAATAAAATTTCACAAATAATAGCATAAAAATAGACAGTTTATCAATATGAGGGCACATTTTGATAGTAATCACCCAAACTGAAAACTAGAACATGATCAACCACTTCAAACTTCTCATTCCTCTTGCAACCATTTCTTTCTTTTTTTTTTTTAATATTTATTTATTTATTTATTTTTTTGAGACAGAACCTCAAGCTGTCACCCTGGATAGAGTGCCATGGCATCACAGCTCACAGCAACCTCCAATTCCTGGGCTCAAGCGAGTCTCCTGCCTCCGCCTCCCAAGTAGCTGGGAC
>CAUYRH010048077.1:0-88202 GCA_963574655.1 Perodicticus potto | reverse complement strand
AGCCTCAAGCTGTCACCCTGGACAGAGTGCCATGGCATCACAGCTCACAGCAACCTCCAATTCCTGGGCTCAAGCGAGTCTCCTGCCTCTGCCTCCCAAGTAGCTGGGACTACAGGCGCCCGCAACACCCGGCCATTTTTTTTTTGGTTGCAGCCGTCATTGTTGTTTGGCGGGTCCAGGCTGGATTCGAACCCACCAGCTCAGGTGTACGTGGCTGGCACCTTAGCCTGTTGAGCCACAGGTGCCGAGCCTCTTTGTTTCATTTTAATACTACACAATTCAAAAGCAGGCATGCAATTTGACAAACAGAAATGGAGAACACGAAAATGTGATACAAAAAGCTTCAGATGCCCTTAACTAATGAAACTGCAAACACAAGAACTGGGATGACCTGTAGTCACATCCAATTTGGAAGGCGTCAAAGGTCAGACACAAACTTCTCCTTTGTGGCTTCAGCAGGCCGGTTCCTCTCTGCAAATCAGTCACGCACAGGGCCTGACTCCGCTGGAGTTCCTCCTGGGGCTGGGATTGCAGCCACTGTCTGTCCCTGGACCAGTCTCCTCCCTGCCTCCCTCCCCACCATGAGTCTGCTCAGGCTCTTGCTCAGACTCAGGAGCAAGAGGGAAGGGGGGCTGTGTCTGTTTCAAACCCTCGTGGTGAGCCTCACCCAAGAGCTACGGCAGGAGCACAGGGAAGGGTTAACCCTGACACAGCAGGCCATGCAGGAGCAGGTACCTCCCCCCAACCCCAGGTACTGTTCTGTCTTTTATAATTTGAGCAAGTCACCATCAGCAGTGTCACTATGCTGCCGCTGCATGGGACTGTCTCTGCAAGAACAGAGCACAAGGTGCACATGGGGAATGTGTAGGGTCCTCTGAATCTGCCTTCCGTCACCAGCTCCACCTCCTCGGGCCTTCCCAGGGAGGTCTCTTCCTGGTGTTCAGGTTCCTGGGGTCTCCCAGGCCAGCCTTATCTCAAGTACCTGAGATAGAATATCTATCTGCTCTAGCAGGGCCCCCTAGGGACACATTGGGGAATTATGGCTCACCCAGCCAGCATGAGACCCAGACCTGGGAAGCCCAGACACAGGTGCTGAGAGGCATAGCAGGTTCAAGTGGTAGAGTCAGGACTTGAGCCTGGGCCATTTATTCTGTTCCTGATTCTGTACCCTCAACTCCCAAGGAACTTGTGCTCCATCCAAACAAGCCGTGTGTCCCAGGAGGGTGACATAGGCCTCTCAGTCTGACTGTCCTCATCAGTAAACAGAGGAAGTGAAAATGACCTGATCTCAAAGATCTCTCCCTGCTTCCATTCTGATGGCCCTGGGCCCTGCAGAGCCACAGGTGAAGATTTTGAATAGCACCCAGTCTGCAATGATGATTTCTCAAGGCAGAGGGCCCCGAACCTTGGAGCAGGGAGAGATCTTTGAGTTCAGGTCATTTTCACTTCCTTTGAATGGAGCACTAGTTCCTTGGGAGCTGAGGTACAGAATCAGGAAAGGAATAAATGGCCCAGGCTCAAGTCCTGACTCTACCATTTGGACCTGCTGCGCCTCTGAGCCTGTGTCTGGGCTTCCCAGGTCTGGGTCTCATGCTGGCTGGGAGAGCAGCACCTCACGGGGCTGCACCGTACCTGGGGGCACGGAGGAGAAGGGCCTGCGTAGATGGGCATCCACCAATACTGCGCTCAGTCTTCCCTGTGATAGCCGGGGGACTCAGGTCCTCTGTTAGCACCAGCATCTTCCAACTTAGCTAGGTTTCAGCTGCCATCCGGGGCCACCTGCCTGCCAACAGGCTGCTCCCTACCTTGCCCCCATCCAATCTGAGGAAGAAACAAGTTCTCTTCCAGTGAAGAGCTCCCAGGAGGGTGAAGGAGGGCACCTACCCTTCAAACTCTTCTCTCCTATTACTAATGATGGCATTGTGCCTACTTTTAGATGGAACACCACAGCCTTGGAGGGGGCAGACTGAGAGGTCCTCAGAGATCTCCTAGCCCAGGCTTCTCATTTTCTAATGAGTTTTTTTTTTAAAGCCCAAGCGAGGAAGTGACTTGCCTAAGGGCACACAGAATGTCAGTGGCCTGGCTGGGCCTCCACCTGCAGCCCCTGAGACTGGTGACCTCTTTGCTCTGGGCTCTAAGAAAGGCTGTCTAATTTCATTCTAGTTTAGTCTGCCTGAGCTGAGCATGAGCTGTGCACACAGGACAGCCTGGGCCACTTACATAGTTGATGTGGCACCTTCCCTACCTTGAAATGGTTGTGGGCAGGGCAGTACCTGGAAGAGTTATTCAAGGTGAGGATGAGGGTTGGGGTAGGGAGCCGAGCAGCTGTAGGGGAACCACCCTTCTATGCCAGCTGAGACACTGGATGCCACAGTCAGCCCCGTTTGCAGGATGACTCCACAGCCCTGAGGTCTGTAGGTTCAAGAGATCAGAAGGGGTTCCTTCCATGCTGCCACCTTCCTCAGCTGTTCTTCAGGAATGTGCTTGTGCATTAAATGGATGGCCTTTCACTTGGGGAGGAGGAGAGGCCACATTTGCTGATGTTTCCCAGGCCTCTGCTCTCTCTGCCATCCCCCACGTGGGCGTGATACCCTTGGTTGTAAAGAGATAAAGACTTCGGGCTCTTTTAGGTAAATATCTTGCCTGAGGCCACCCAGATGTTCCTGTTCAAGCTATGTTTGAACCCAGCCCTAACTAACTCCAAAATCTGTGTTCTTGTCTCTTTCCTAAGCTGTCTTCCAAGTCTCTACTCTGTGCTGTTCTGGAAAGAATCCAGCTAATAGACCTTGACTGCTCGAACTAGGGTTCTTTGAGCTTTCTCTGGCTACCTATAAAGTGATTTCTGATGAACACCTAAAGGCATCTTTCCTTCTTGGACCAGAGGACATCTATGGAGCCTGGAAATCTCTGGAAATCCAGAGGAGCAGGTGCTGAAAGAATGTCACAGGCCCCTTCATTAATTCAGAGAGGCCGGGGAGCTACCCCTTCCCCCAAACTCCTGGAAAGCCAGTGATGGAGCGCAGGGCTGTGCTAGGAGGACCTGGTGTGTCTGGGGGAAATGAGGCTGCAGAGCCCCGGAAAAGGCCGGGGTCACCCAACATCCTGCCCTGCCTCCCCTGTGAGGCCCCATTGTCCTGGCTCCAGCTCCCAGGCTGGCCAGCCTTAGGGTTGCTGCATTCATGAGCCTGGCTCTGAAGCCCATTCTGAGTTAGTGCTATTTGTAGAATCTTCTTAAAATACCACAACAGTGCCATTCATGGGGCGTCTGCACAGCGATGGATGGTGGGAGTCGAAACAAAGCTCCCCTGTGCTCGGCATCCTGTTCTGGCCTCTGCTGGAGGACGCCCCCCACCCTACTGATGAGGGATGTTGGTGCTGTGTCTGCTCTGGGTGCTCCTGAGTGAAGCCCCCTGGATGTATGCAGCGCAGACTCTGGCCCCCGCCTGGTCTGGGGCACACCCTGAGGCAGGCTGGCCCGAGGCGCGGGTGCGGGATGGCGTGCAGCTTTCTGATGTGAGACTGCGCCCTCCTTGCAGCTGACTCTGCCAGGCCTGGTTCTCGTTTATCCTCCCATCCTCAGCCCTGGCATCGGGTCCCACACGGGACTTGGCTCAGTTTTGTTGGATAGACCGACGAGACCGAAATGAGCAAATGAGAGCAAACAGCAGGTCATCAGGGATCCAGGAACTTAAAGCCTTTAGCGTCCAGCGTCAGAGCCTCGGTTCTTCTCCATCTCCCTCTATGGCAGGTGCTCCAGGCTCCAGTGCATCCTTAGACAGACAGCGGTGTCCTCCCCACCCCAGCGGTACCCACAGTGGTGCCTTAGGAACACTTGCTCTTGGGATGTTAACAGGTGTCACCAGTAACTGTGTGTTTTGTGGTACCTGGAAGGAGCTGAGCAGAGTTGAGAGTGTTCTCCCTGTTGGGCCTCTCAGAGCCTTTGCCATGAAAATGGGCCTTGTGCTGGGCAGTGACTCCCAAGCGATTTACCCTCAGACCCGTCCTCACACAGCTGCTGGCTGGTCGGTGGCCTTCCTATGGCCCTGTGAGATGCAGTTGTAGCTGGAGTCCCAGACTGGGTGCCCATCTGTGCAAAGGGTTTGATGACTTCCCATTTTTTGTCCCCCTCCGTGGGTATCTACCCATGAGTTGCATATAAACATGGACATTCCTCCAGCAGGAATTGACTTAGCTGGTCCCCACCCTTGCCTGAAGTGTGTCTGGGAGTGGTTGGCAGCAGGACCCCGCAGCCAGGTCACAGCAACCCTGGATGGACAGCTGTGCCAGCCAGGATTTAAAACTGTTGCTATTTGCCCTCAACAGGTCCCTAGCATGGCTCCAATAACGGGGTCACAAAGGACACAGGGCCATCCCCTGACCAGTGGTGGGGTCATGACTCACCACTGCAGCAGGAAAGGTGGCAATGGGGGGCAGGGCCCTGCCTCTCAGTGTGCATCTGCCTGGGGCCAGGGCCGGGGCCAGGTGGGGGAGCTGTGTCCCAGGGATAGTTGGGGATTCTTGAAGCCTTCCCATGTAAAGAACAAACATCTCATTGCACATAAAAGGCACCCCAACCTTTTAGCCCTAGCAATTGGAATCTGACCATGCTGGTGGAAGGCAGGGATGGCCCTGGGAAGTGAACCCCATCCAAGATACTCCGATCTGTATCACTCACCAGCTACAGCACTTTAGGCAAAAGACCTGGCACTCCTGTGCCTTGGTTTCCCCATCAGTAAAGTGAGATCTGTAAGGTTTAATTTGAGGGTTGCTGCAAGAGTGGGAGATGCTCATAGTATAATTACCATGCCTGGCTGAGTAGGGCCTCCATGGCTGGTGGCATCCTGTCCTTAAGTGAACTATAAAATAAATGGGAGGTTTGGTGGTTCTTTTAGCCTGTGTTAGCCCCCACTTGAGGCTGCACACTCCCACGTTCAGGGACTGGCTTCTGTCATCCTCGAGTCCCCAGCACATCCACACATGCAGGGTTGACTGTCCCATGATAGCATGTAAGAAGCTGCTGCTTTGTGGGAGAGGGTCTGGCACACAAATCTTTCTGAATTCTGGCATCTTTTGTTTCTTTTCCGTTTCTTCTCTTGCTGTCAGCTGTCAGTTCCTGATGCCATCAGTATGGCTGCCTCTGACAGCTTTCCCAATTCTTTCTTAACTGCCTCTTCTTTTTCTTCTTTTTTTTTTTTTTTTGAGACAGAGTCTCACCATGTCACCCTTGGTAGATTGCCATGGTATCACAACTCACAGCAACCTCTAACTCTTGTACTCAAGCGATTCTTTTGCCTCAGCCTCCCAAATACCTGGGACTACAGGCTCCCGCCACAATGCCCAGCTGTTTTTTTGTTGTGTTGTTGTTACGGTTGTCATTGTTATTTAGCTGGCCCGGGCTGAGTTCGAACCCACCAGCCTCAATGCCGTGGCCGGCTCTGTAACCACTGTGCTACAGGTGCTGAGCCTTCGCCGCCTCTTCTAATCCACTGTGTGTCATGGAGCCAGGGAATCATACATGTTAGAAATGTGTGTAAATGAAAACCAAGCAAGCCCTGAGAAAGCCTCAGAAGGCAGCTCTTGGCACTTAATGTACCCTTTACCTGTTTTGGCTTCCCATTCATTGTTTCTCTTGTTTCTGGACTCCAAATGGATGAGGTTGCCAGATATGTGACTTCTGGATAAACAAGGTGTCGCTGTAATGCCCTATGGATGGGAGGGATAGGTAGTCACCCTGGGTCTGGCAGCTTTTCCAGATGTGCACGTTTTGACTCTTCAGGTGAGAATGGTTAAGTGACGATGACCCTGAGAGGCTGGAGGAGTTGGAGTTTTGCTCCCAAACCCTGTAGTCTCTGCTGAGGAGAACAGCACTAGACTAAGAGCTGAATAGACAAGGCATAAAATCTCAGCTCTGGCCCTCTTCCTGGGGCCACCTTAGGTGGGTTTTTTCTGTAGAAAATTGAAAGAAAGATAAGACCTTCCTCAAGGTTGTCTGTAGGCTTGAATGTGAGAACATCTTCTAGATCACCGGTTCTCAACCTGTGGGTCGCGACCCATGGGAACTATATTAAAGGGTCACAGCATTAGGAAGGTTGAGAGCCACTATTCTAGATCCTCATGTCATATAACTCCAGGGGTAGTCATTCCCATAAGCTGTAAAGTGAATGGTTGCCTCCAGAGGGCACCATTCATTTAGACTACAGTGAGAATGGTTGCTTTGAGGGGACTTGCGCTTAGACTACCATGTGAATGACTGCCTCCTAAAGTGCTAGGGAGTTGTGCTGTATAACAGTAAACATGTTAAACTATCATTCTGACATTAGCAAGAGTACTTTCTACCTTGCCTGGCTATTTATACCTGACCTGTAGGAAGGCAGCAGCTTATAAAAATAGTACAGCCATGCTCTGTGTCATGAAGTTTTGTTCAATGCCATACTGCATACATGACATCAATCCCACAAGATTAGAATACCCTATTTCCACTGTATCTTTTCTGTGTGTAGATATGTGTAAATACACATATACTCCCCATCGTGTTACAGCTGCCTACAGTATCAGTATGGTACCATTCTGCCCAGCTCTGTGGCCTGGGAACAACAATATGTACAGCCTGCTATGTTGTGGGCCATACCACCTAGGTCTGTGTCAGTGCACTCTGTGATGTCTGTGTGACAATGAAATTGCCTAATGGCATATTTTTCATCATGTGTCCCTCTTGTTATGTAATGTCTGCCTATAAGTAGTTTTTTTTTAAGAACCTGAAGAATTTGGGTAAAAAGAAGTGTGTATCGGACATTAGCTCCAGCCCTGAGATCCAGAGGCCTCCTGGAGGTGGCTCATGCTGCTTGACCTCGCCAAGCCCCTTGTAAAGAAGGAAAGAGCATCAGTGAGAGATCCATGGTAGCCAATCAAATTAAAGGATTTCTCATGTGCCCAGTGGAGACTTGGTGAAAGACTCAAGAAATGTCTGTTTGTCAGACTAGAGAGAGGGGCAGAACTGGGGAACTGGGGGAGTGTGCAGTATGGGTTCGGTGGAACGTGGGTATAGAACACAGCCCCTCCCACCCCACCCCTCACATCTTCCCCTACCGCGCCCCCCCCATTCTCTCCACCCACCCCTTCTCCCCAACCAACAGGAGTCCTCAAAGGCCTTTGGTTACATCTCCTACTTGCCTCTTTCATGCAGCCCTCCTGGCCTCCGCCTTTCTCTTCCCCAGCCTGGAGGAGGAGGCCAAAGTCACACGGAGCGGAGAAGTGGATATCCTCCCTGGGAATTCACCCTCCACCTACTCCTGAGTTTCCGGGAGGGAGCTGAAGTGGCCCACTGGATTTTCCCTCCCCCACCCCAAGGAGTTCTGGAGCCTTCTCCTGTGGCTCCCAGAGGTTTTGACGTACAGAATTGGTGTGGGGCTGACAAACCACCTTCTCCAAAATGGAGAACTGAGAGGCTAGGGAGGACCTTTGAACCTCTTGCCCCTTTGAACCTCTTGCCTCCCGACCTCCCAGATTCTGGGGTGAAGAGCAGTTGTGTCTGGGGTTGGTTTGGCTTCTTGGGCTGCTTCCCAGGCTGCCTACCTTCGGCTTGCTGAGGACTGAGTTGGCTTCTTTCTTGAGTCCCCAGTTTCTAGCTTCGTGCCTGGCAGGACTCAGGGATCCTGTGATGATCACAGGGTCAGAGAATGTCCTTCAGGGGATTTTCAAACACTTGGGGACAAGCCCAAACCCCCATAAGGTAACTGGAGAAAGGGAGATGTAGGCTGGGAGGGGGCCGCTGCCTCCTGGTGGTGCCCCTAAAGATGAGGAGCTCAGGGGCTCCTGAGGAGAGGCTGGTGGCACGGACCCAGGGAGGACAGTCAGATGGAGGGGGCAGGGATCCCCAGGTCTGTGTCTTCAAACTGCTGGGCATGGTCCCAGCCGGGGACCCATTAGGGGAGGGGATGGAGTGGAGGGATGCCATCAGAATTTTTAGTTTGATCCTTACAATTACAGAGTGGTTTTTATTTGTTATATTTAGTCTAAAATGTACAGTTTATGGAGACAGAGGAAGCAGAGTGGTGTGGGATTTGTAGCAGTCTCTCCTTCCACAGCTTGGGTCATTACCTTTCCTACCCTTCTCTCACCCCCCGGTTTATGAGCAGGTTCTGGTTAATCTAGATCAGCGGCTCTCAACCTATGGGTTGGGACCTACAGGAACTGTATTAAAGCGCCGCGGCATTAGGAAGGTTGAGAACCACTGGTCTAGATGAAGACAGCTACTGAGTCTGGGCAACTTGTCACTACTTCTGCCCCTCCCTGCTTGGCTAAGCCTCTGTTTCTTCCCCCGGACTGGCACCTCCTGGCACCCTCCCCATGTGGACCTCTGAGCCCCAGCACATCTCTGCAAGAAAGCCTGTTTCTCTTGTCCCTTAGAGCTCAGCTCAGGAGTCCCCTCCCCACGCCACCTCTTCTGACCCCCTCCTGGAGCAGCAGCCCCACCCATCCCTGCTATAGTGTGGGCTCACCTCCTTCCACGTCACTCTGCATAAATTCCATTTTTTTCTAGTCTGACTGCTAGGCGCACCGTTTTTTCCCCCAGAACCCTGGCCCTTAAATATTTTAGAACATGGTTTTGATCTGACAATTAGCATATTATACTTAATATGCTGCTATTTTAACTTATTTTTTCTCCCCCTAACTCATTTGCAAGTCAACACTGGCACCACATTCATGGTATTTTCCAGTCCCAGCTATCATGGTCTTATTGCTGAGGCCTGCCCAACATCTGGCTTCTCTGGGTTCAGGTGACATGAGGGGGCCTCAGCTGGTCAGCCCCAGACCCAGGTGAGCCTGAGCTATTGGGAAGTGACAGTGAGGACTCCGATGTCAAAGTAGGCGCAGTCTCGTCCTCCACTCCCAAGGTTTCCACAATCTCCTGGCATTTGCTGTTTCAAGTCTGTGGATGTGGCCAGGTGTGGTGGTTCATGCCTGTAATTCTAGCACTCTGGGAGGTCGAGGTAGGAGAATCACTTGAACTCAGGAGTTCAAGACCAGCCTAAGCAAGAGTGAGCCCTGGTCTCTACTAGAAATAGAAAAACTAGCCAGGTGTGGCAACCATCAACTGCCTTAGTCCCAGCCACTTGGGAGGCTGAGGCAGGAGGATCACTTAAACCGGGAGTTTGAGGCAACTCTAGCCTGGGTAACAGAGTGAGACTCTTGTTTAAATAAAAACAACAACCAAAAAGTCTGTGGATGATATTCGTCTCCCCTACCAGACTACATTCTCTATCTCTGAGAGGCAAACTTTTGGTTTTGTTGCTGTTGTCTTCCAGGACATAGCATAGTATCTGGCATATGGGAAACCTTCAATTAGTGTTTATGGAAGGGGGATGGGGTAAGGAAAACTGGGACTAGGTGATGGGAGGGCAATTGTGTCGATGCTGATACTACATTCATGGTGTTTTTCAGTCCCAGTCTTACTCCTGAGGCCTGGCCAACATCTGGAGGATGAAGTGGGGATATTTGAGCTGGATCTTGACAAATACGTAGGAGTTTACCAGGTGGGCAGGAAGGAAAGGCATCAGCAAGTGCAGAGCCTGATGCAGGCAGTGTGTGGTGTTTCCTGGGGACCAGAAAGCAGGCAGAGTGCCTGGAGTGTGGGGAAAGATGGGGAGTAGCTATCTGGGGCTGGGAAGGGGTTCACTGATCACCTGATCATGAAGGAGACCCCAGTGGGCTACAGCAGACTGAAGACAGAGGATGGGCATAGGTGGGACTCATGCTGGAGAAGGGAAAGCTCCCACTTGGATTTCAGAGGCCTTCCCCAGGCAACCCCCCATGCTCCTTCTGCAGTTGTCCCTGGGAAGAAAATCATGGTCACTGTTCCCCAAGGCCAGGGCAAGGTCACACACAGATCCCCTAAAAACCCCAACATCCCCAGAAACACAGAAAAAGATTCCCAGGGAGATGTTGGTTTTAAGAAATGAAACTCTGCTAATGGTGATGAGCTGGCAAAAGGGGAACATATAGCTAAAAATGTGTGGAGGTTATTTGGGTCGTTTCCTTAAATTAGAAGTACTCAAAGCCTAGGGCAGACCTGAGTTCTCCAGTGCTAAATACAAGAGCTGCTGCCCCTCTTAACAATGAAAATAAACACAGTCTTTACTCAAAAGTCAACTGTGCCCCCCAAAATATGCACATACACACACACACACACACAGACTCTGAGGGAGTCTCTAGTGAGAAGCGCCTGTCCTGGCCTGCTCCTGGCCCCTCCCGTCTCCAGAATTCGCCCAGATCCCAGTGCCTGGCTTGGGCTCCCAGAAATAGACTTGCACACCCACACACCTGTTGGTATAGGTCACACTTTTACACTTTTTCCACATAATAATGGATCATCTTGTACCGTTTCACACAGTTTCACCACCTTCTGTTTTTTGGATGTACATAATTTATTTAATCAGTACATTATGTAACCTGATGGATGGCAAAGCTGTTCCCAGTACCTCCTGATGTACATGTGCAAATTTACCTGAACAGTAAATTCCTAGGAGTGGATTTCTGGGTCATTTAAAATTTTGATAAATACCATTAAATTATTCTCCAAAGAGACTGTGCCAAAATCTACTTCTGCCAACAGGGTAAGGGGCTGCCTGCCTTCCTCACCACCTTGGGGAGCTGGTAAACCCTGCACTGCCCCCACCTACGTGGAACACAGTGGTGTGAGGTTTATTTCACTTGCCATTTTATTTTAAATCCCACTTCCATTTAGATTTTCAATTGAGTAACAACATAGTGCAAATATCAGAAGGTGAAAAGCCAGTCTCCCTGCATCCCTGCCCTCTAGCCACTCCTGGAGGAAGTCTGCTCCCAGCATTTTCTTTCTCCTTCCAAAGATATTGCACACATATTCAAACAAATAAGTATATCTTCCATTTTCCCTCCTTTGTTTCCTTTGCAAAAATGACAGCACATTATCTTCCCCTTTGTTTTTTCTCATTTAACAGTTCTAGGGGAGAACATTTTCAATCTGGGCATGAAGTGCATTCCTATTTTTTTCAAAAGCATTTTATGGCTATATACCCATTGCTTCTCTGTTTGTCATTTTTGTCATTTGTCTTTTCACTTTCTTTTTATAGTCATGCAAATATTTTCAACTTTTATATAGTTGCGGTTTCTTTCTGGATGTGCGTCATACTTAGAAAAGCTCTCTCCAAAATTTTACACAAAATTTTTCCCATGGTTGACCCTGGTACTTTTAAGGTTTCATTTTTGACCTTTAAATCTTTGGTCCATCATGAATTTTTATTCTGCTGTAAAGTGTGATGTCAGGATTCAACTTGATTTTCCTCTGGGTGCCTGTCTTGTTGTCCCTATCCCACTTATTAGGTCGTCCATCTTATACTCATACATTTGCTATAACATTTTCTTTCTTTCTTTCTTTTTTTTTTTTGTAGTCTCACTTTATTGCCCTCAGTAGAGTGCCGTGGCGTCACACAGCTCACAGCAACCTCCAACTCCTGGGCTTAGGCGATTCTCTTGCCTCAGCCTCACAAGTAGCTGGGACGACAGGCGCCCGCCACAACGTCCGGCTATTTTTCTGTTTCGCAGTTCAGCCAAGGCCAGGTTTGAACCGCCACCTTTGGTATATGGGGCCAGTGCCCTACCCGATGAGCCACAGGCGCTGCCCTAATATAACCTTTTTATTATGTTGCAGAATTCCCCATGTGTTTGAATCTGTCTCTGGTCATGCCATCCAGTGCCATGCTGTTTTAACAACTGTAGCTCTGTACTCTGTTTTAATAATTGGTCAGGCTGGTCAAGATTCATCATTTTTTTTTTTTTTTACAGAAGTGTTCTTGCTGTTATTGCTTATAGACTTTTAGAATCAGTTTGCCTAGTTCAAAAAGACATGGTATTAGTATTGTTAAATATATAGATTCAACTGAGGTGAATTGGCATCTCTGTAATGCTATACTTTACTACTTATATACATGGTATACATTTCTGTTTCTTCTCATTTACGAATAGATCATAATTTCTGCATGTTAGTTTTGGATCCTGCTAATGTACTGGGTTCTTTTATTGCTTATAATGGTTTTCAATTCATTGACTTAGGATTTCCACATATCTTTATAAGCAGCTACTCTGAAAACCAATAACAGCAAGAATAATAACACCACATCCTCCTCTCCAGCTTTTACAGCTTTATGTTCTTTCTTTTGTCCAGCATTTACTTCTAGGAAGATGTTAAATGACAGGGGAGTAGTGGGCATGCCTGTGTTATTCCTGGCTTGACGGGAATGCTGCAGTGTCTCTTCATGAAGCACAGTGTTGGGTATATCTGTATGGAGGAAGGATCCATATATTCTCCTTTAACATAGAATTTTTTTTTTTTTTGTCAAAATGGATATTCCATTTTGTCAAGTGTTTTTAAAGGCCTCTCCTTAGCCATCAGCTGTGGGCAACCCCCAGTGCATGCCAGTGGGGTCTGTCCTCCACCCTGTCCCTGCAGTGGGTGGAGGTGCTGGTGCAGCAGCAGCTTGTGGCTCTCCTGATCTCTGTACAGCACACTTTCAGCTGCAGTGAACAAAAACCCACTGAACCATGCCAGGCCCGGTGGTCAGGCCTATAATTCTGGTACTCTGGGAGGCCAAGGTGGGCAGATTGCTTGAGCTCTGGAGTTGGAGAACAGCCTGAATAAGAGCAAGACCTATGTCTGCTAAATATAGAAAAATCAGCGCCTGTGGCTCAGTGAGTAGGGCACCGGCCCCATATACCGAGGGTGGCGGGTTCGTACCCGGCCCCAGCCAAACTGCAACAAAAAAATGGCCGGGCATTGTGGCCAGCGCCTGTAGTTCCAGCTGCTTGGGAGGCTGACGCAGGAGAATCGCTTAGGTACTAGAGTTGGAGTTGCTGTGAACTGTGACGCCATGGCACTGTACCGAGGGTGACAAAGTGAGACTCTTGTCTGTAAAAAAAAAAAGTAATAATAGAAATAAAAATAAAAACATAGAAAAAAATAAAAGAAAACTCAGTTGGGTCTTGTGGTGGGTGCCTGTAGTCCCAGCTACTGGGGAGGCTGAAGCAGGAGGATCATTTAATCCTAGGAGTTTGAGGTTGTTATGAACTGGGCCTCTGCCATGGTACTCTAGCAAGGGCAACAGAGTGAGACTCTATCTCCAAAAAAAAAAAAAAAAAAAAAAGACAAAGAACAACAAAAAAAGCCCACCTAACTGACGTGAAGCAAAGGAACAATGTTACTCTCACAGACCAAGAATCCCAGAGGCAGGCAGCCCCTGAGTTAGCAGTTTGGGGAATCCCCTCTGCCTCCTTCCCCCTCCTTGGCCAGGTGGCTATGCTCACTGGCCAGGGTGGTCACGAGGTGACCATCAAGAACAGGCAGGACATGCCTCTTTCATGAGAAGGGTCTCCTGGTGAGTCCTCAGAAGCAGGGAACCCTTTCCCAGATATCCCACCAGAAGCCTTTCCTGTGTCCCTGTGGCTGTGCATCTAGTCTTAGGAGGCCTGTAGTATACTGTTTCCATTTCCTTTAAAATCTTCAGTGTGAGATAACTGCACATTTCTTTTAGTGGTTGCATATTATGCGATTCCATCAGGTTTATAGTCCTACTGAGCCAGTCCCCTGCTCTGGACGTGCTGCTGCTTCTAACTCCACTGGGCTTTGTGCTTGCTGCTTGTTTGGGCATTTAGGGTCCTAAAACCTTGCGTGTGCACTCTGTGGCTCTGCCCTTCTTAGGACCCCAAGAATTTCAACTTTGGCTCTAGCTCATTGAGACGTTTCACTGAGTGTCCAGAGCAGGTTGTAAAAACTCCACAAAGGATAAGCTGGGCTGTGGGGTGGCTGCACTGGGGCCCCTGGGAGCTAAATGCCTGGGGTGTACAGGGCTCCCAACCTCTGCGCTGGGGCTGCTGGAGGTGGTCATGATGTTTCTTGTACACGTGAGTTATGTCACTAACTCCTGGGTCCATCAGGGCCTTAATGTGGAGTATCCAGACACAGTTCCATTCAGGGGTCTTCGTTGTTTGCCTAGAGACAAGGAAATCTTCCAAGGAGCAGAGGGGCTCACAGGGTTTCCTTGTGCCCCTAGTGCAGCTATGCTGGGTGTGGTCACTACGGGGACGGGGGTGGTGTGGCCACTGTGGGAATGGAGAGGTGTGGTAGGGGATTCTATGGGTCCCTGTCATGCTTCGGCAAACTTTCTTCTTCCTTCACAACAGCCCATCCTCCTTCTCAGGAAGCACAACACATAGACTCCTTATTACAAGTTAAAATGGATATTACCTGTGAGAGCTTTATAAAGTCAAGGATTTGCTCTCAGGGCTGCACTCTCTTTGTGAGGGGTGCATGTACAGCATAGTAAGAGACAGAGTGAAGCAGGCCCCAAAGGAGCTACAGGAAGCTGAAGTTTCTGCTCCACTCAGCCCACCACCTGCCCTGCTGAGAGCCTGCTCTTCCCTGGAAGGGCTGGTGTCGCCTACCCAGACAGAGCTCAGGGCCAGCTGCAGCACTGCCCTGGGGGATGGAGCAGATTGTGCCCCTGGGGCTGTGGTTCCATGAGTGGCAGGACTTGCACCTGAGACTGAGTGACAGTGGCCAAGAAGGAAGGACCTGGCAGTCAGGGCAGGTGGACAGGAGACCTGGGTTTTCTTGCTTCTTTCCTGTGCCCCTGTCATTTCTCTGCCTCTTCCTTCTGGATCTGTTTTTCTGGAGGGGCTCCCTCCCTCCCTGCCTGTTGCCCCACACATGGAGGCCACACAGGGCCTGACACCTGACAGGCGTCACCTGACAGTCCCACTCTTTCTCCCGCTCCAGCACCTCCTCTTTCCTGCCCCTCTGCCGAATGGTGTCTTCTTTGCTCTCTGCATTTATGGCAATACAAAGGCTTTCTGGAAATACAGAGGCCAACTGTCAGCCTCCTCATATCCCTGGCCAAGGAGGGAGGCAGGAAGCAGAAAGCTCAGTGTCCCTAAAGAGCCCCACCTACTGTTGAGCCAACCTAATGAGGCAGAGCGTGGCCTGGGGAGATGGCGCCTGTCAGTGTCCCTTAGCCTGCATAGAGAAGACAAGGTCAGCACCCTACTGCCTTCCACTAGTGGCTTTGCTTTTGCAGCTGAGCAAAAAGCACGTCTTACCTTTTTGGTAATTTCTGCATGGGTGGCCCCAGTCCTGTATGTGTAGGCAGCTTATTATCCTGGCCCAGGTTCACTCCCCAAGGGTGTGTGGAGGAAAGTGGTCAGCACCCCAGGAGATCAGCTGGCCTGGAGACCCCTGGCCTGTTCCATGCACACAGTCTGAGGTAGTCAGATGCAGCTCCCTCTGCACTAGGATCTGGGGAAAACTGATTGTGAGTGGCTTACAGTCCAATGGTAGGTGAGCCACTTTGATCCCACCCCTCAGTCACTGCACAGCACCCCCAAGCACAGTTGTAAACTCTTTAGGGCAGGAAGCAGGGGGAGCACCCCCTCCAATTATGGCAGTGAGCTAGGAGGTAGAATCTGTAAAGTAGCAATCCATAACACTTCAGTACAAAGTCCAGTGGTAATAGCTGTCTCCTTGCAAAGATTCTGGCAGGCACCAGGTAAGAATTCAGCAGGCACTGGAGGGCAGCAGCAGGTCAGACCACAGAGAAGGGGCTAAGGTGGCAAGAGTGGCCAGAACAGAAGGCCCTGGAAGCAGCAGTTCTGGCCCTTCAGTCCTTACCTGTTGTGGACAAGGTGGTCCGTCTCTTTGAGCCTCAGTTTCTTCACTTGCAAAATGAGCATCATAACACCTACCTCCCAAGTTAGGAAGAAAATAAAATGCCGTGGTATATGTAATTACCTGGCACAGAGCTGGTGCTTGGGAGGCGCCATTGTCATCCTCCTCATTGTTATACTGGGGGAGATGTCAGGACATACACTGCCTCATTCCCACAGTCCAGGCCTGCTGAGGCCACAGGGGGGAGTTGTGCTTCAGACTGTGTTTTGAAATGATGGGAATTGTATTCATCAACTCTTGATGTGTAACAAATCACCCCAAAACTTAGCAGCTTAAAACACAAACATTATCTCACAGTTCTGTGGGTCAGCTGGAGTGGCTTAGCTCAATCTTCTGGCTCCGGCTCTCTGTGAGGCTGATGCAGATGTTGGCTACAGCTGTGGTCTCATCTGAAGGCTCAACTGATGGAAGATCAGTTCAAGCTTCATCATATGATTGTTGGTAAGGCTCAGTCCCCTGAGGGCTGTCAAATGCAGCCAGCTATTCCTTGCTAGCTGTTGGCAGGAAGCTTTTCTCACTTTCTTACTATGGGAGCTCCCTGCTGTCAGCAAGGTAGCCTACCTGCATCAGAGCCAGGTATTGAGAAAACAAGAGAGTGGAATATAAATGTCTTTGTAACCTCATCTCAGAAGTGACATCCCACCCCTCCTTGTCATGTTCCATTCATTAAAAGCAACTTACTAGGTCTGGTCCACATTCAAGAGGAGTGATTATCAAGGGTATGAATACCAGGGGGCAGATTCATTGGGAGTTATTTTAGAGCCACAGGGGCGGAGCCAGGAGCACAAACTGCAGCCAAACTCTGCCTGGGGTGTTGAGATCCCCAGCCCTCAGGAGAGGGTTGTGAGTATAAAATGCCTTAGGAGACCAGTTGGCAGGTAATGTCTCCCTGACTGACCAAGGGCAGTTGGGAAGTTCTATCTTACTAGTCATGTGATCTCAGACAGATTACTCAACCTCCTTTAGCCTCTGTTTTCTCATTAGTAAAATGGGTGTCATAATTGTACCATTATAGAGGGCCATTGTAAGAGCTAAAATATACAAACCTCTTAGAACAATGCCTAGCACTCAGTCCAAGTTGAATATTTAATTAAGAAATCTCACCGATCACCCGTACAGAGCCCTGCATGTGTCCACAAGGACCACTGCCATGCACTGAGTTCTTCAACCCTTTCCAGGCTGGGGACCAGTCCCTGGGGACACCAGGGTGAACAGGTCTGTGGGCATGTGACATTCATTCCTAAGGCAGACACACCCAGTCAACATGTATACAAAGAAATGTGCTGCTTTCCAATTGGATTGGGATAAGTTTTGTAGGGAAAAGGCATGAGACCAATTGGGTAGGCAAGGCGGCTCCTTGACAAAGGTTTCTACCCAGCAGAGGGTCCTCTAATTGAAATTCTGGCTGAGGCCTAAAAGTGAGAGGGAGTGGGCTACACAGAGCTGGGACAATGAGGAGTCACCCAAGAGAGTGCCATGGCTGGAGTGGAAGGGGCTGCATTTGAAGGGGAGCCTGGTGGCAGCTTGTGGGCCAGGGGTCACAGAGGTAGATGAGAGAACTGGAGGCCCAAGGTCATTGGAGTTGGGTTTCATTTTAAGAACAGTAGGCCTTCCGAAGAGCAGTTGCGTTTTGCTCTTGGTTAGCTGCTTTTCTTTGTTGAAGGGGTGGATGGATAGACAAACAGAGAAGATGGACAGTTGAACAGGTGGCATTTACACAAAAAGCTCTTTACTCACTGACCTCGGTTTGGTGGCCACTGCCTCCCCAGCCCTTCTGGGCTGACCAGTGGTTCAGGCTTCTGACAGTATGTCCTGGGAAGAATGGATGATGCCGGAGGACAGAGGCCGGGGTGGGCAGGGCAGCTGCTTCCCACCCGCTCTGGCCCAGGGGCCAGGGAGGCCCTGTAAGACTGGCAGCTGATGTCATGAAAACAGTCAGCAGCAGCCAAGTTCAAATCCTGACGCTGTCCTTTCCCAGCCAGTGACCTAGGCCACCAGAAGCTCTGAGGGCTTCGGCTTCCTCGTCTGTGACACGGGCCTGTAAGGCCTAACCTCCGAGATCCCAGACACCACCTGCAGGTGCCGCTGTGCCCAGCACCTGTCTTCTTTGTCTCATTCAGGCTTCCCCAGAACCCCAGGAGGTGGGTCTAGTTAGTGGGCTTGTTTTGCTGATGAAGAAAGGGAAACAGAGGATTAACTAGCTCAAGGCCATGTGGCAATGGAGTGCTTACATTTATCAGGCTTCTCTCCTGTGTTCATTAGTCTCCACCAACCTGGTGCGGCAGCCTCTACCACCTCCACCCGCAGGAAGGGCCTGATGTACAAAGCTGGTGGAGCCAGAGTTCCTAAGTGCCAGAGAAACAGGATGGAGCCCGCAGGGCAGTCAGGCCCAGCCCTGGACACTTAACTCTGGGGTGGAGAATGAAGGGGAAGGAGTGTATGGCAGGCACACTGGCGGGCAGACCAGGCAGACCGCCCGCTGCAGGGATCCTAGCCCCGCCCTGGACAGTCCCAGTTACTTCCCTGAGAAAATGCAGAAGTTCCCCAGGAGAGACAAAGGGCCCCAGCCCAGAGTGCACCGGCAGCCTTGTGCCAGCCCCACCTCAGACAAGTGTCACAGAGTGTCTGTGTGCCACCACAGCCCCTCCGCCCTGCACCATGCCCTTCTGGCCCACCAGGCATCTGAAGAAGAGCAGGCATCTGTCCCAGGGTAAGCGGGCAGCCAGGGTCATGGGCAGCCTGCATGAGGCAGGCCGGGAGACTCGGGAGAGAAATTACCTCTTAAAGGGAGAGTAGAGAGTGGAGTTGGATGGCCCTGAGCCGACAGAAAGAAATGAATGAAAACATGCGTAAGCCTGGTCAGGTGCCGCCTGGGACAGCCTGGTGGGGGGGAGGAGGCTGCCCTGAGGAGTCAGTGCAGGGACATCCAGCTGGCTCACTGCCCAGGGCTGGCACCACACACATAGGCAGGTCTTAGGATATCTGAGGGAGCTAGGTACACACACTGTTTCCTGGTGCACCCCCCAAAGACAACACACTCCACCCCCACCAGCCCTAGTTTATACTGTCCCTTACTGTGGCCACCACCACATGTGGCCACTGAGTACATGACATGTGGCAAGTCTAAACTGAGATGTGCTATTAGCGCTAAATGCAGAATAAACTGAGATGTGCTATTAGGGCTATTATGTGCATACTATATTTTGAATACTTGGTGCAAGGTTTTCTTTTTTTTTGGTAAAAAATCTCAATCTTTAGTTGACTACATGTCGAAATTAACACTGCTATTTTGGATATAATGCAATCAATAAAATATAGTGCAACTTTTGTTAAGTTGACCATCCAGTCACATCGGTAACAAACCGGTCAACTAAAGGTGGTCAACATAAGGAACTAGGCCTTACATGTAGTGCATTTCTGGTCTATGAAAATTAGGTCAACTTAAGGAGGTGGTCAACTATGGGGGCTCTACTGTATAAGATTAAAAATAAATGAGCCTCCTCTTTTTCACTTTTTTTTTTTTTTTTTTGGAGCCAGAGTCTCACTCTGTCACCCTGGGTAGAGTGCAGTGGTGTCACCATACCTCACTGCAACCTCAAACTCCTGGGCTCGCGTGATCCTCCTGCTTCAGCTTTGTGAGTAGCTGGGACTATAGGTGTGCACCACCACACCTGGCTAGTTTTTTGTAAAGAGAGGCTTGTTTTTGATCAGACTGTTCTCTAACTCCTGGACCTCACGTGAGCCTCCTGCCTCAGCCTCCCAGAGTGCTAGGATGACAGGCGTGAGCCACCGTACCCTCATGCACTCGTTAACATCACACCTGCCTTCCAGTGAGCGCGTGTGCACCAGTTGTTGGCTCTGGTCCCCTCCATGTCCTCCCAGCCAGGCCTGTAGCACAGGCAGAGCAGGCTGGGCCAGCTGTGCAGCAGAAACTGTCATGGAGATGCTAATGGCACTGTGGTGTGGGTGGTTCTGGTCAGTGCTATGGAAGGAATTAAGTCCAGGAGGGAGCACAGGGCCTGGCAGGTGATAAGTGCTGAGGTTTAAAGAAGGTGATCAGGAAAGATTCCCCAGGAAGTGGCATTTGAGAAAAGGCCTGCAGGAGGTGAGGGAGCAAGCCCTGCCACGTGGGGAAGAGCAGCTTTCCCGGCCACAGCAGGAGCACAGACCAGGGAGCAGCAGGTGCAGAGGGGAGGGAGCAAGGGATGGTGGGCAGGAGTGGGCGACGGGCTCACGGCTGCCTGTGAGGGCTTTGCTGAGCTGGGTCTGCTGGGGCTTGTTGGGCAGAGGGGTGAGAGCTGATTCAAGGCTTATCAGGGTCCCTGTGGCTATGCTATTGAGAACAGATGTCAGGGGCAAGGGACGGATCCTGGAGACCATGCCTGTACTCCAGAGGTGGAGTGACGGTGGCCCAGTGGGGGACCAGTGAAAAATGCTCTGAAGAGATTGTGAATATATTTTGAAGGAGGCACCGATAAAATTTGCTAACAGGAACGGATATGAGATGGGAAAGAGAGTGGGGCTGAGGATGTTTCTGGCTTCATCTTGAGTGACGAGGAGACGGAGCCTCCCTCGACTGACAGGTGAGGGTGTGAGCAGGTCCAGAGATGGACTTCACAGTGGCCTGGAGGGCAGGGGGCAGTGAATTTGGAAGTCATCAGAATAAGGACAGCATTTAAAGCCAGGCTGTGTGAGCCCAGCAGAGGAGAGAGCCAGGGTGACTCCCAGCTTTCTGCCTCGGCACCTGGTCGCTGGCCACTGAGATGAGAACCCAGGAGGGAGCTTGTTGGATAGAAGAGGTACTGATAATTTCTGGACATGCCATGTTGTGCCTGCAGAATGTCACTTGACTATAAAATTGTAAAGGTCATTTAGGCTGACAGGCAGGATAGATCTGCTTGCTCGATACTGTCTGTTCTCAACCTGGGGCAGTTTTGCCCACAAGGGACATTTGACAATGTGAGGGGCATTTTTGATTGTCACAACTTGGGAGGGAGGGGGAAGCTGCTGCTGGCATCTGGTGGGGAGAGGCCGGGGATGCTGATAAATATCCCCCACACCTCATGAAGAATTATCCGGCCCAAAATGTCAGTAGTGCTGAGGCTGAGAAACCCTGCTATATATTGTGTTTAACTGAAGATGATAACCAAGTGGACATGTAGAGAGTGCTTACTAGCTCCCAGGAGGTAAGCTAAGGGACTGTCCCATTTCTTTCTTCTGACAAAGGGATACCTTCATTTCTTCACCTTAGAGGTGATTGACTCTGACACTAGGAGACATTAAGTCAGTGTGATCCAGTGGTGGAGCCGAGGGTTGACCCTTAGAAGTTGGGCTGTAAGTGCTGCCAGGATGGCCTCAGATGCCTGTGATACGTCATGGGATGGGGTGGAAACACCGTGCACGCAGGTGGGTGGGAAAAGCAAAGGGAAAACCAGGAACAGTGATAACGGACCCTCATCTTTCATTATCATTTTCTCTCTAACATATCTGCTGGTATAATTGGTTTTCCTTAAAGCTAATACTAACGTTTTCTAGGTAATAGAGGAAAAAGCAAGTGTAAACAATTGAACACCGTAGAAAATCCCAAAGTTTGTTCTAATAACACATTTCATCGTCCTCGCATCCCCTCCATTGCCATATGGGAGATTTCATATTGAGACAGGAGAATGAGTGTGGGGGTGAACACACCTGGGTGTGAATCCTGGCCCCTTCTCCCTGTTCATTCGTGAGCTGAATGATTTACTTTCCTAAGCCTCAGTTTCTTCCTCTGTGAGAAGGGGTCAGTAACGCTGCTTCCCACGAGGACTACCTGTGACTGCACGTCAAGCGCCTTGCAGTGTTTCGTGTATATTCATTCGGCCCTAGACAGGGAGCAGGGCTTCCACTTACGGATGTCATGAAGATTACAAAGGAAAAAAAGGACAAAATATATGAAATCATGCTTTCAAGATACTGGATATTAGCCAAGGAAGGACTGTGACCTGCCCGAGAGTTGGGAGATAAAGGAGGTGAGCCCTGCACGTGCCCCAGCTGTCTGCCTTGAGGAAGTTTGCTGGCTTTGATGAAGGAAGGGGAAAGCCAAGTGGAGCTTGTACTCCAGGAGTTAGAGAGACAGAGCTGAGAGTCCAGTCAGGACCGTCCAACCTGCAGCCCAAGGGCCACATGCAGATTATGTGAGGTCTTTTTTGCTAGTCTGTGGTGGCAGATATCATCAACATTGTGCTCAAATTGTTTTTTTTGTTTGTTTGTTTTTTGCTCATCAGCTTTCGTTAGTGTTAGTGTATTTAATGCGGGGCCTAAGACAATTCTTCTTCCAATATGCAGCAGAGCAGAAAAGGTGTCGGACACCCCTACGAGAGCTGCGAGAGAGAAAAGCCCCTTGAGAATTCAGCTGAGCATCTTGCATCACCACATGCATTGGAGGAAACTACCCCGGGCTGCAGAAAGAACCACTAGAAAGTATTAGAGGCAACAAGCTAGCACAGAGCAGGGAATGGTGTCACCTGCCAGACTGGAAAACCTCATGGCTTTTGAGACATAGCATACACACAAGTATTTTCCCTCGGGAATGGGGAATAATTAGCTCTATACTGGATCACCCCATAAATCTTAGAAGTAAAATCTGTAAGGATCAAACTCTTTCCAAGAACCTAACTTCATCCCAGAAAAAGACTCAAGAATTTTTACAGGAATACAGAAATATCCAACCTCTATCCGCTTTGAAATCACAGTGCCTGGTAGGCACCTTACCAGAAATATCAGGAATGCAAAGAAGCAGAAGAATATGATCCAAAATAAGAAGAATAATCAATCGAAACCAACCCAGAAATGACACCAATTTTATTATTAGCAAACAAAGACGTTACAACAGTTTTTATAACTGTAATACATATTTTTATAAAAGATGTAAATTAAATTTCTAGAGCTCCTAGATGAATGACATGAGATAAAAATACGCTGGATGGCTTTAATAACACAATTAATGCAATGGATGAGATAAAAAATACCCTGGATGGCATTAATGGCAGATTAGACAGAGAGAGACGAAAGATTAGCAAACTAGAAGACATAACAGTAGAAATTATCTGTATCAGTTTCCTATTGATGCTATGACACATTATCACAAACTTAGTGGCTTAAACAACACAATTTTATGATTCTGAGCCTTGGGTGCAGTGGCTCACACCTGTAGTCCTATTATTCTGGGAGGCCAAAGTGGGTGGTTTGCTTGAGATCACAAGTTTAAGACCAGCCTGAGCAAGAGCAAGACCCCCTCTCTATTAAAAATACATACATTGTGGCAAGCACCTGTAGTCCCAGCTACTTGGGAGGCTGAGGTAAGAGGTTCACTTGAGCCCGAGAGTTTGAGGTTACTGTGAGCTACGATGATGTCTCAGCACTCTACCCTGGACGACAGAGTGAGACTGTCTCAAAAATGAAAAATTTATGATTCTGTACGTCAGAAGCCTGGCACAGGTTTCACTGGGTGTAATTCAAGGTGTCTGTAAGGCTGTGTTCTTGTCTGGAGGCTCTAAGACACGGTCCAGCTTCTAGGAGTTGCCTGCTTTCCTCAGCTCCTGGCCCCCTGATCTATCTTCAAGACCAAAAATGACAGACCAAGTCCTTCTCACCTTGTATCACTCTGCTCTCTCTTTCTGTAGTCATTTCTTTCTTTAACTCTGTTCTGCCTTCTCCCTATTCCACTTTTAACGACCCTTGTGATCACATTGGGCCCACTTTGATAATCTCAGATAATCTCCCTATTTTAAAGCCAGCTGATGAGCAACCTTAGTTCCACCTGCAATCTGAATTCTCCTTTGCTATGCAACCTAACCTAGTCACCGGTTTCAGGACTCAGAAGGGAATGTCTTTGGGGGGAGCTATTATTCTGCTACCACACTATGCAAAAATAAAACACAGAAGAGAATTTAACAACCCTAAACACAGGACCAGTGAACTGTGGGATCACTTCAAGTGAGCCACTCTACATGTAATTGGAATCCCAGGGGAGAGGTGGAGGTGGGACAGGGAAAAAACGTATTTGGAGTACTAATGGCCAAAATACTTCAAATTTTATGAAAACTGTGAACTCAAAAATCTAAGCAGTTCGGTGAATTCTACATGCAGGAAACATGAAGAAAGCAAAGCGGAGGCACATCGTAATTAAATGACCCCAAACCACTGAAAGAGTAAAAAGATATCTTCTATCCAAAAGCAGGGATGACAGCAAATTTCTCATGAGAAACAATGCAAGTGGGGAGATGGGAGCCAGTAGTGAGAGAAAAACATTTTCAACCTCAAAGTCTTTACCCAGTGAGCTTATCTTTCAAAAATGAAGATGAAATAATGACCTCCATATTCAAAAGCTGAAGGAATTCATCACCAGGAGGTGCAAACTGTAGGAAATGTTAGTGGAAGGCCTGCAGGCAGAAGTTAAATAATACTCCATGAGAATTTGGATCTGCACAAGGGAATGAAAAGCACCGTGGTGACTGTGGGGGTAAATGTGTTCTTTTTCTTATCATTTAAATCTTTTCAAAAGCTACTGACTGTTTAAGTAAAAATAATAGCCATGTACTATGGGATGTACAACAGCATATCGAAGTAAAATATCTAATAACCATGGTGAAAAGTTCCAGAAAGAAGAAATGGCATTTAATCTCCTAAAGTCTTTATATTATACACGAAGGCCAACAATATCACTTAACGTAGACTATGAGAAGTCACATGCCAGAAGCCCTAAAGCAATTCCTACACGTGAAGAAAGAGAAAGATTTTTACTAATAAACCAACAAAGGAGATAGGATGGAATCACTGACAACAAAAAACTTAATCCAAGGAAGATAGGAAAAGAGGAAATGGACAGATGGGGCCCACAGAAAACAAGGCAGACTTAAACCTAAGTCTACCAATAGTCAAATGGTATAAATAAAGCTTGCCAGATTGGATAAAAAAGCAAGACCCAACTATATGCCTGAAAAAACATGCACTTAAAATATAAAGACGCAAGTAAGTTAAAGGATGGAAAAAGATACATCATATGGACAATAATCTAAATAAAGCTGGAGTGACCATATCAAAGATTTTAGAACAAAAACTAGTGTTATTAGAGATAAAGAAGGTCATTTCCTAATGATAAAGAGGTCATTTCTTTAAAGGGACATAACATGCTCAGTGCCTTATAGCATAGTGGTTAAGGCGCCAGCCACATACATCGAGGCTGGCGAGTTCGAACCCAGCCCGGGCCAGCTAAACAATGACAACTGCAACAAAAAATAGCCGGGCATTGTGGCAGGCGCCTGTAGTCCCAGCTACTCGGGAGGTCAAGGCAAGAGAATCACTTAAGCCCAAGAGTTTGACGTTGATGTGAGTTAATTGTGATGCCACGGCACTCCACCGAGGGCGACAAAGTGAGACTCTGTCGCTGAAGAAAAAAAAAAAAGACATAAAAATCCTAAATATTTATCCTTCTAATAACAGAGCTTCAAACTATATTTTGAAAATTGATAGCAATACAAGGAGAAGATAGACACACCTACAGTTATAGGTTGAGATTTCAGTAACTCTCTGTCAATGACTGATAGACCAAGTATGAAAATAGGTAAGGATATTGGAGGTTTGAATAAAACTATCAATAAACTAAATCTAATGGGCTTTTACAGAACTCCCCACTCAACCACAGCGGAATAATTTTTCTTAGTGTACACAGGATAGTTACCAAGAAAGACCATATTCTGGGCCAAAAACAACTTTTTTAAACAATTATTTTTTAATAAAGCATAACTTTGTACACTGATGCATGTATAGGGTTCAGGATCTTGCTTCGATATGCAATTTGAACCGCGTACATTGAACTAAGTAACACATCCATCACAATTATACTCATTTCTTAATAGCTTTGAAATGTACCATTGTATCATGCACAGTAGGTGAGGTCCCCCAAATACCCTCCCTCCTCCCGTATCTCCCCTCCCCTCCCTACAACTTTTATACATTTATTTTATTTATTTTTTTATTTATTTGCAGTTTTGGCCGGGGACGCATTTGAACCCACCACCCTGGTATATGGGGCCAGCACCCTACTCACTGAGCCACAGGCGCCCCCCATACAACTTTTAATAGCTTGAAAGCATTCAAGTCATACAACATGGGTTCTCTGACCATAATGAAATTAAATTAGGAATCAATAACAGAGATGTCTGGAAACCCTCCCCCCGCCCCAATTTAGAAGCTGCCACACTTCTAAATAACCCATAGGTCAAAGAAGATAACCCAGTGGGAAATTAGAAGGTATTTTGAACTGAGTTAAAATGAGTATACAGGCTCGGCGCTTGTGGCTCAACGGACTAAGGCGCCAGCCACGTACACTTGAGCTGGTGGGTTCAAATCCAGCCTGGGCCCACCAAACAATAATGACGGCTGCAACCAAAAAATGGTCGGGCATTGTAGCGGGCGCCTGTGGTCCCAGCTACTTGGGAGACAGAGGCAGGAGACTCGCTTGAGCCCAGGAATTGGAGTGATGCCACAGCACTCTATCTAGGGTGACAGCTTGAGGCTCTGTCTCAAAAAATAAAAAATAAAAAATAAAATAAAATAAAATGAGTATACAACATACCAAACTTTTGGAATACCTCTAGAGCAGGACCTAGGAGGGTGAGGACAGCACTAAACACTGTGGGAAACTTTTAGGAAAAAAAGACCAAATCAAAGCCAAATCAGCAGAGGAAAAGAAATAATAAAGATCAGAGGGGAAATCAGTGAAATACAAGTTGGCAAACTACAGCATGTGGACTGGCTACCTGTTTTTGTAAAAAACCACAACCATTTCCTTTCATTCATACTGTCCACGGCTGCTTTTGCAGTATGACAGCAGAGTGGGGTAGTTGTGACTGAGATTGTATGACCTAAAATCCCCAAATATTTACTCTCTAGCCCTTTAGAAACCTTTCCTAACCAGAAAAAAACAAAAAAGACAACATCAGAAAAAATAAAAGGCCTATAGCACGACTGCTCCGTGAAAAAAGAGAGAAGGCAAAAATTAATAATATCAAGAGTGAGACAGGTCAGGTGATATAACTAGAGGTAACTTACACGGTAAAAATATAATAAAGGAATATCGTGAACAACTTTCTGCGAATTCCTTCAATAACTTATGTGAAATGGACAAATTCCTTGAATGACACAAACTAGTACAGTTCCCTCAAGAAGTAGGTGCACATATTAAAAATATTAAATTTGTTATTAAAAACCAGAAAGAAAACTGTAAGCCTAAGTGGCTGCACTAGTAAATCTTCCCAAATATTTAAGGAAGAAAAATAGCAATTCTATTCAAACTTCCAAAAAGTTGAAAAATTAAAATACTTAACAGCTTATTCTGTGAGTCCAGCTTTACACTGATACCAAAATCAGAAATTATAGGAAAAGAAAACTGCAGGCCTGGCTCGGCACCTGTGGCTCAACAGGCTACGTAAGGCACCAGCCATGTACACCTGAGCTGGTGGGTTCGAAGCCAGCCTGGGCCCGCCAAACAACAATGATAGCTGCAACCAAAAAATGGCCGGGCGTTGTGGACACCTGTGGTCCCAGCTACTTGGGAGGTGGAGGCAAGAGACTCGCTTGAGCCCAGGAATTGGAGGTTGCTCTGAGCTGTGATGCCACGGCACTCTACCCAGGGCGACAGCTTGAGGCTCTGTCTCAAAAAAAAAAAAAAAACAAAAAAACAAAAAACTGCAGGCCAATATCCTTCATGAATATACATGAAAAATTCTTTAAAAAATTTTAGCAAATCAGGGTTGTGCCTGTGGCTCAAGGAGTGGGGCGCCAGCCCCATATACTGGAAGTGGTGGGTTCAAACCCAGCCCCGGCCAAAAACTGCAAAAAAAAAAAAAAATTTTTTTTAGCAAATCAAAGCAACAATACATAAAAAACGATAGTACATCATTACCAACTGGGATTTATCCCATGAGTACAAGTCTGGTTTCATATTTGAAAATTCATTAATATACTTCACCATATTAACTCACTGAAAAAATTATTTCATCATTATAATAAATGTAGAAAAGACATCAGGCAAAAATCTAACATCCAATCCTGATTAAAAAAAACTCAGCAGCCAGCTGGTTTTCCACAAAGGTACCAAGAACATACACTGGGGAAAGACATCCTTTCAATAAATGGTGCTGGGAAAACTGGATATCTATTTGCAGAAGAATGAAATTAGACCCCTCCATCTCACCATAAATAAAACTCAACTCAAAATAGATTAAAGATTTAAATGTGAGACTTAAAACTATAAAACTACTAGAAGAAAACATTGGGGAAACATTACAGGATGTAGACCAAGGGTTAATGGTTATGACCCCAAAAGCACAGGCATCAAAAACAAAAAGAGACAAATGGGACTATATTATATTTTAAAACTTCCGTATAGCAAAGGAACCAACACAGTAAAGAGATAACCTGTTGGACAGGGGAAAATATTTGTAAACTATTCATCTAACAAGGGACTAATATCCCAGATATACAAGGAACTCCAACAACTCAATAGCAAAATAAACAATCCCATTAAAAAGTAGACAAAGGATTTGAATAGTCGTTTCTCAAAAGAAGACATCAAAATGGCCAACAGGTATACGAAAAAATGTTCGGTATCACTAATCATCAAGGAAATGCAAATCAAAACCACAATTAGATATCTTACCCCACTTAGAATGGTTATTATAAAAAAAAAATAACAACAGATGCTGGTAAGTATGCAGAGAAAAGGAAAGTTTTCAAAACTGCTGTTGGGAATGTGAACTAGTATACTCACTATGGATACAATGTAGAGATTTCTCAAAAAGCTAAAAATAGTACTACCATATGATCCAACAATCCTACTGCTGGGTATTTATTAAAGAAAAGGAAATCACTATGTCAAAGGAATACCTACACTCCTTAGTTTATTGCAGCCCTATTCATAATAGCAAAGATAGAGGATCATCCAACAGATGAATGGATACAGAAAATGTGGTATATATACACAATGGAATATTATTTGGCCATGAAAAAGAATGAAGTGTAGGGCAGCACCTGTGGCTCATTGAGTAGGGTGCCAGCCCCATATACCGAAGGTGGCGGGTTCAGGCCCTGCCTCGGCCGAACTGCAAAACAGAAAAATAGCCGGGTGTTGTGGCGGGCGCCTGTAGTCCCAGCCACTCGGGAGGCTGAGGCAAGAGAATCGCCTAAGCCCAGGAGTTAGAAGTTGCAGTGAGCCGTATGATGCCACAGCACTCTACTGAGGGCAAAAAAGTGAGACTCTGTCTCTACCAAAAAACAAAAACAAAAAAGAATGAAGTCTGTTCATTGCAGCTCAATTTACGATCGCCAAAATGTGGAAACAGCCTAAATGCCCACCAACCCAGGATTGGATTAACAAGCTGCGGTATATGTACATTATGGAATACTATTCAGCCATTAAAAAAATGGAGACCTTACAGCCTTTGTATTAACCTGGATGGAAGTGAAATACATTATTCTTAGTAAAGCATCACAAGAATGGAGAAGCATGAATCCCATGTACTCAATTTTCATATGAGGACAATTAATGACAATTACTGACACGGTGGGGGTGGGGGAAGGGGAAAGCAGAGAGAGAAAGAAGGAGGGAGGGGGGTGGGGTCTCGGTGTGTGCCACACCTTTTGGGGGCAAGACATGATTGTAAGAGGGACTTTACTTACAATAAATGCAATCAGTGTAACCTGGTTTCTTGTACCCTCAATAAATCCCCAACAATAAAAAAAAAAAAAGAAGTCTTCATTTGCAACAATGTGGGGGATGGAAATGGAGGTCATTACGTGTGTTAAGCAAAATAAGCTAGACATAGAAAGCCAAATATCATATGTTCTTACTCATATGTGGGAGCTAATAAAAAGGTTGGTCTCACGGAGGTAGAGAGTAGAACGATGGTTACCAGAAGCTGAGAAGGATAGGAGAAGGGGAAATGAGGAGAGGCTGTTTAATGGATACCTACAGTCCTAATTTTTTTTTTTTTTTTTTTGAGACAGTCTCACTTTGTCACCCCGGTAGAGTGCCACGGCGTCATAGCTCGCAGCAACCTCAAACTCTTGGGCTCAAGCGATTCTCTTGCCTCAGCCTCCCAAGTAGCTAGGACAACAGGTGCCCACCACAATGCCTGGCTATTTTTAGAGACGAGGTCTCGCTCTGACTCAGGCTGGTATCAAAACTGTGAGCTCAGGCAATCCACCCGCCTCAGCCTCCCGGACTGCTAGGATTACAGGCGTGAGCCACAGAAGTCCTGATTTTTGATAGCTGAGTAGAGTGACTGTAGTTAATATTAACGTATTGTATATTTCAGAATAGTTAGAAGAGAAGACTTGAAAATGTTCCCAACACATTGAAATGATAAATACTCAAGGTGTTGGATATCTTAAACACCCTGACTAGATCATTACACATCTTATGCATGTAACAAAATATCACATGTATCCCATAAATACGTACAAATATTATATATTTTTTAAAAGTCTCAGCAAATTGGGAACATAAAAGAACCTTCCTCAACCTGATAAGGGACGTCTACGAAAACCCTACAGCAGATACACTCAGTGGTGAAAAACGGAACACCTTTGCCCTAAGATCAGGAACAAGACAAGGATGTCCCCTCTCAACTCTTCTATTTAGCATTGTATTTGAGGCTCTGATCAGTGCCATTAGACAAGCCAAAAAGAAATAAAAGGTACTCAGATGGTCTTTATTTGTAGGTAGCATGGTCACTTATGGAGGGGCACTGGTATGTTTAAGGAGAAAGGACAGACTTTTCAACAATGGTGCTGGCACAGCCATATGTAGAAGAATAAATTTCAGTTGTACCCTGTACTAGGTACAAAACTTAAGCATAGATAGAACCACATGTAAACCCTAAAACTGTGAAACTTCTCAAAGAAAACCTAGGAGAAAACTTTTATGACCTTGGATTAAGGAACAATTTCTTAGATACAGCACCAGAAGCACACTCAATAAAAGAAAGAAAATTGAAATGGGACTTTGCAAAATTCAAAACTTCTGCTCTTGGAAATATACTGTTAATAGAATGAATTAAAAAGACATGGACTAGGAGAAATCTTTGCAAATATGTATCTGTTAAAGACTTTGTGTCTAGAATATATCAAGAACTCTCAAAACATAATGGAAAATAAACAGCCCATTTAAAAAATGGACAAAATTTGGCTCGGTGCCTGTGGCTCAACAGGCTAAGGCGCCAGCCACGTACACCTGAGCTGACGGGTTCGCATCCAGCCCGGGCCACCAAACAATGACGGCTGCAACCAAAAAATGGCTGGGCGTTGTGGCGGGCGCCTGTAGTCCCAGCTACTTGGGAGGCAGAGGCAGGAGACTCACTTGAGCCCAGAAATGGGAGGTTGCTGTGAGCTGTGATGCCACGGCACTCTCTCCAGGGTGACAGCTTGAGGTTCTGTCTCAAAAAAAAAAAAAAAGGGCAAAATTTGAACAGATGTTTCACCCAAAAAGTTACACAGATGACAATCAAGTATGTAAAAAGATGTTCAACATTATCAGTCATTTGAGAAATGCAAATTCAAACACAATGTTATATCCCTACACACCTATGAGACTGGCTAAAATAGAAGAGCATTGACAATGGGGGGGGGACTGGAATCTCTATGCTGCTGGTAGGACAGCAAAATGGTGCAATCACTTTGAAAAGCGGTTTGTGGCTGTTTCCTAAAAAGTTATACACATATAGAAATGCACATCAACAAACATGCATACTTACATAAATACCTAAAAAGTTAGACATACTAGTATTTATCTTCCTTCATTCTTTCTGAGGTTGTTGTTTCTAGTCCTTATCTTAAACATTGTTATTGTTATTAAATTTTAAGCCTTTTTAATTCTGTGAAGGCAAAAAGTGGAAACCTAATAAACACATGTATATGTAAAAATAAGAAAAAGTTAGACATACGGGCTCAGAGAACATGGGGCAGGACCCTGGGCAGGGGCACAGCTGGGCATGAGGGTATCTGCCCATCTCTGGGCAGGACAGATCCAATGTTTGTGGTACCTGAAGCTTGGGTAGTCCGCGTTAGGGAAAAGAATTTAAAAATGAGGAATTCGAGATTAAGTACGAAAGTGAGTATTTAGGGCAAGCAAGTAACCACAACATATTGCCAGAACTGTGGATCCTGTCTTCTGACTGGTCTTAAGACACCCTGCTACAAATGCTTATGCAGAAAAGATTTCTGGTGGCTTCTGGTGTCTCCTCCCCTCCTAGGACACTCACCCACTTCAGCTGTCATAGGTCAAGTGGTGCCCAGAGCCACTGTCCCCGAGGCTGAGCAGCTCCTGAGCGGCAGCCTCAGGGGCAGTGTCCAAGCGAGCAGGGCTCGTCTGTGTGGTGAGGAGCTCCAGAAGGCATCTCGGGGCCTTGAACAGTTGTCCACCCTCCTGAGCTCTGGACCCCCCACTGCCCAGCCCCGGGTGTGCTGTGTGACACCCTCAGGGAGGATGAGGATGGGGGCGCAGATGCAGCCTCTACCCATGCTCCAGCCCTCAGAGCAGCCCCCTTGGTTTCCTAATTTCTCAGCTGAGGGGTGGCGGGAGGGAACATGGGCTAAGCAGAAGCCCAGAACCCAGACCTTGAATCCCTGGCTCCACCCCTCACTAGCTGTGTGAGTACAGGCAGGTTACTTACTCTGTGCCTCAGTTTCCTCACCTGTAAAATGTAGATGTTAACAGTATGTCCCTCAGAGAGTCACTGTGAAGATTAAAGATTAAAGGCAGGTGCGTCTGTCAGCTCTGCTCACCAGGAGAGGTGGTGGCATCAAGCTGTCACTCCTGTCTGGTCCCCGTCCTGAGTGGCAGGCTCCAGCCAGGTGCCTGGACCTCACAGTGCTCCCTGCCTGCCCTCCCACACTCCAGGAACACAGGTCTCTGGGACTCACATCCCACCAGCAGACAATCCTGCATTGAATCTGAGGCTATGAGACCTCAGGCAAGTAACAATGAACTATATATTATGGATTTGGGGGAGCAGTGCATAAACACAATCTCGTTCTGGAAAATTCCCTAAATTACCCATCAAGTTCAGTATAAATGATTTTATGTACACCCCAAAGATTAATTTACTTACATGTGAAGACTTGAGAATTGCTAAAACTACTATCGGGGAAAAGTCAGCTCATAAACAGCTGTCAGAGTTTTCCTGTCCTTCTGCCTTTGGACATCGACAGTGTCCAGTCTAGAGTAGGAACAGGTGGGGACTCCGCGGTGCTGTGCCCCACCTGGTTAACATCCAGCCTCTGTCACATTGATGCACACGGATGTTGGGATTACCTTCAGGATGGTGCAGGAGGCTGTCGTGTCAGAGCCAAAGTCAAAAGCATGTGGTGACCTTGAAGTGTGCACTTGAGGTGGGCAAAGCTGATTTACAGCCACACTTCAAGGCTACTCTGGGGCACTGAACTTATCTGATCTCGTCTAAAATGTGCATGTTGTTTTCTGATAGTTCCCTGAGATGCTTTGAATGATTCTGTTTTGATAATGGAAAAAGTGACAAGTGAGACTAAGGGAGAAAAGAAAAGCCTGTCTGAGGAGGGAAAGGGATGGGCTGGGAGGTCTGGACACCCTCTGGGGAGGAATGCAGCCAGGCCGAGGCTGGAGCCTGCACGGGGACCCTGTGGTAAGCCTGTGTCTCCCTGTCTTGCAGGTGGTGCCGGGGAGCGGGAGAAGGTGCCGGCCAACCCAGAGGCGCTCCTGCTCATGGCCAGCTCCCAGCGTGACATGGAGGACTGGGTGCAGGCCATCCGCCGGGTCATCTGGGCCCCGCTTGGCGGAGGTACTACCCGTAGCTCGCGTGCCCGCCCTGTAGAACCCTTGCCTCCAGGTAATCATGGCCCCTCTCGCCCGGGACTTGCTGCTGCGTCCTGTGCTGCTTCTGGCAAGCTGGTCCTTCTGCTGCCAGCCCTCAAGAGTCACCCCTCCCATCAGTGCACTGAGCAGGCCCTGGCAGAAGTCAGGCCCACTTTTCAAAATCATGCCCTCCTCCCACCAGAGGCCTGGGGCTCATGCTGCTGGATGTGAGGTGGGTGTGAGGGGGTCTGTTCAGAGAGGGGCATAGCAGATGTCTAGGCCTTACTGCAGCCAACGGGGACAATGCCCTGGTCCCCAAACCCACTTCATATCAATGATCTGAAAGCAACAGTTGCTCTTTACTCACTTCCTCCTTTATTCAAAAACATTTAGTGGGTGTCTAAAACGTAGAGGGTCTGCTCCAGCCGTGAGGGATTCAGTGGTAAATGCCCCGTGCGTCCACCCTCCCCGCATCTTCAGCTCTGTGGGAGAGAGACAGTCGACAAAGACATGGGTCTTGTGATTGTCGGGGTGAGAAATTCAAGGAGGCAAAGTACCCTCAGTGGGAGGACAGAGGGGATGTTGTTAGGTGGAGTGGCCCAGAGGCTTAAGGAAATGACCAGGGCAGCCTGGAGCACACTGGGGAAAAGCATCCCGGCAGAGGGACTGGCCAGTGCAAAGGCCCTGAAGTAGGATATCAGGAAGGCCAGTGGGGCTGAGGGAGTAAAGACGGGGAGAGTGGGAGGGCCTGGGTGAGAGAGGAGACTTCCTGGGCCGTGGGGCCATGGCAGGGATCACAGATTTTGTTCTAAATGCAGTGCAACACTAGGAGGGCTCTAAGCAGGAGATGCATAGGACGTGACTTAAGATTTACAAAAAGAGCTTTCTGGCCACTGCATGAGGGAAAGGCCACAGAGGACCAGCAGTGTGCACAACAGGCTGGGATGGTCACGGGGCAGTCCTGTGGGCCAAGAGTGGTCAGCTACAGAAGCATTCTAAAAATGGGCTGCCAGGTTTTACCCCTGGTGTGGACAAGGGGGGAGAAAGGAAGAGAAGGTGTCTCCCAGCCGTACAGCTGCTATCTCTGTAGGCTGGTGCCCAGATGAAGTTATCAGGAAGAGAGCCGTTGTAATGGGATTGCCATGCTGGAGGGGGCCAGCACACCAACTCCGTGGTCAGTGGGGACACCAGGAGCCTGAATGCTGGCTGGGCTCTGACCGCACAGCCATGGATGTCCTCTTTCTCCCTGTGGTGTTTGGAGCACAGTCCAGGCAAGAGCAGACGCTCCCATTCAGAGCCCATCTCCTGGCCTCAAGGCTCTTCGGCCAAGCCCCTTCCTTCACTCCTCACGTCACCATCTCTCCTCTCCTGCGCTGTGGCTGACCACCTTTCACTGAATCCTAAATCTCTTGCACAGAAGAGACAATATACTGTTGAAAGTTATTCTCCTGAGCTTTGTAAGTGGTATCGCACTGCCAGTCACAGCCTCCCCGACCCTCTGTGATTGCAGCACATTTGACCTTCAGCCCAAGCTTCGTGGGCTGAGCAGACCTGAACCCACACAGGGATTTCTGCTGCCTTCCAAGGACTTCCTTTGGTGCCTGGTTGTTGAATGTGAACTGGTGGAACAGAATGGAGCCCAAAGGCAGAATTGTACAGAGCTGGACTCTGATTCGTGACAGATGGTATCTTTGAGCACCAGAGACAGGAGAAACATCATTGTTATGATCTTAGAGTAGAGAAAGATTTTGCAAATGAGTTATAAAAAGCTCTAATCTACTAGGGAAAGATTGATAAATGCATCGTACAACACAAAATGAGCACCTGTTCTTTAAAAAGTAGATTAAGAGAATGAAAAGAACAGCTATGCATTGGGAGGTGTTTGCAGTGAGTACCCCCATCAGACAACTCACTCCCCAAACTCCCTCGCACCAACAAGGCAAAGACAGACAAGCCAGCAGAAACTGAGGCAAGAGACTTGAACTTCTCCAAGAAAGTAATCCTCATAACTGGTGAACATAGGCAACGGTGCTCAGCCTCGTCAGTAATCAGGAAAATGCAAGTTAAACCACAACGTGATACTTGTCCACACTCACCAGGATGACGAAGTGGAAAAGACAGACAGTTTCAAGTGACGTTGAAGATAGAGCTACAGAAACTTACACGTATCGCTGGGGAAACTGTGTGGCACTATCTGTTGAAGTGGATGCTGTGTCCCAGCAAGTTCGTATGAGACATGTCACAAGTACAAAAGTGTGCACAGGTACGCAGGAGGCTTGGACACATCGGGTGTTCACAGCCTGACGCTGCCCTCAGTCCCCAGCAACCAGACAGTGGATGAATAACGGTGATTCAGTCCTGCAGTGAGAAGCCCCAGAACAAGGAGAATGGATCAAGTACAGCTCCACCAACCACGTGTGAATATTAAAAACAATGCGGGACTACAGAAACAAACACACAAAAAACCATCCTGTACAATTCTATTTCTATGAAGTCAAAATACAGGACAGAAGTAAACTATATTATTTATGGATAGATAAGCAGAAAAAAAATATAAGGAAGAGCAAAGAAAAGAATGCCTTAGAAGTCAGGATGGTAGGGAAGAGGGGAGGCATAAGGTTGCTGGACTGTTCTCTAGCTTGACTTGGAGAGTAGTGACACAGGTGTTCCTTCCACAATAAATGACGGACGTCATCTGCACGTTTATGCGTTACATACTTTTCTGAATGCGTGTATAGTTCACTATATAAAGATAAAAAATAATAAAGAAGAGAAAGGAGGTGTCTGAGAGGCTAGGCAGCTTGCCCAAGACAACACAGCCAGCTGGAGCAGAGCTGAGAAACGGAGGTGGATGTTCTGACCCTAAAGGCTGGGCTTCGTCCTGGCCCGTCCAAGAGCAGCACCAGGACATGCACCCAGTGGGCCTGGATCTGCTGGCCACGTGTCCTTCTCCCTCTCTGCCTGTTCAGAACGGGGACCCTCAGCAGAATTACACATGGAACCCAGACCCACCCCTCCCAGGCCCGGTGTTTAGCCCCCTTCCTGGCCTGTGTGCTGAAGAACTACGAGCATTAGAACAGGAACTGGCATCAAAGGCGCTTATCTCCTTCCTACCAGACGTACAGCGGAAATGCAGAAATCCCAGGAGTTAGCAATGCTGGACGTGTCTGGGCAAGCATGGCGCTTGCAGGTGGGCTTAGTCAGCCCCTGAAGGTTTCCTGGCAGAGCTGTTATTAGCCGGGGTCCCCTGGAAAGGAGGCTTAGAGGATCAGTCCTCTCACTGTTTCATAGGGAAGCCAGAGAGCCCTTCATAGCGTGTTTATTGTGCAGCGGGCAGCGTGCCTACTGCTGGTGGGAAAGCCTGGCCTTCCCCACGGGAGGACAGGGCCAGGGTGGTGGTCAGGGGACCCTGTCACTGCTGATGGCCCAAGTGGGGGTGCATTCATTCTGTCACAGATCCCGGGACTGGGGAGATAACAGGGAGCAGGACAGACACGGCCCCTGCCCTTGTGAGCTCATGTGCCAGTAGAGACACAGGTGACCGTGACGCTGCGTGAGCCCACTGTAAGTGAGATGGTGGCGGGTGGGGCAGAGACAGGGCAAGCAGGAGTGACTAGAGTCTGAGTTTGGTGACTTTCAAGTAAAGGAGATGAAAGGGTGAGTCACAGCACAGGCAGAGGCAGGCAGTCGGTTGGAAGAACAGCAAGGACGCCAGTGTGACCCAAGTGAAGCCGCCAAAGAGGAGGGCAGCAGAGTGGCCAGAGAGGGAGTGGGGCCTTGTCATCATGGTGGGGCCTCATGGTTTGAACAGAGAAATGACAGAGCCTGACCCAGGTCCTACCAGGCTCCCAGACCAAAAGAGGGTGAGGAGGGAGGGCGGCCAGTTACCAGCTCCTTACACGGGAGTGTAGTTGCGAGTGAGGGCGATGAAAAGTCATTGAATTTTCGATTTATTCTGAAGGCGGAGTCAGGGGTGTTCTCTAGTATTCTCTAGCTGGGATGGATGAGAAGTGTAAGGGAATGAACGAGAGAAGTTAAGGGTAACTCCAGGGTGTTTCGATCTAGGCAACTGGAAGGATGGATTAATCATTAACTGAGATAGCAAGACCACAGAAGTGCACTTGTTTGAAAGGAAGATCATAGTTTGAGATACATATTAAATATTCAAGTTTAGATGTCAAGTGGGTGGGTAGGTATTTATCGGGGGGGGGGGTGTTTTTTGTTTGGTCTGGTCTGGTTTGGTTTGGTTTTTTGAGACAGAGTCTCATTTTATCGTCTGGAAGACACCGTGGCATCACAGCTCACAGCAACCTCAAACTCTTGAGCTCAAGCGATCCTGTTGCCTTAGACTCCTGAGGAGCTGGGACTATAGGTGCCTACCACAATGCCTGGCTAGTTTTTCTATTTCTAGGAGAGTCTGGGTCTCTTGCTGGCTGGTCTCAAACTCCTGAGCTCAAGTGATCGACCTGCCTCGGCCTCCCAGAGTGTTAGGATTACAGGTGTGAGCCAGGTGCCCGGCCAGTAGGTAAGCATTTAAGTCTAGAGGTCAGAGGAGAGGACTAGGCTGGAGAGGGAACTTGGAGAGCCACTGGCACATAGATGGGGTTTGGAGCCGTGAAGCTGGATGAGATACCAGGAGTGAGGACAGCAGAGGGGCTGGGAAGGACAGCCCCGAGAGGAAGGAGGGCAGGAGCCGGGGGGACAAGTCAAGAGACGCAGCGGGGACTGGTAGATCAACCAGAGGGTGACTGAAGTCGAGCACACACATTGCTGAATCGAGCCAGGGTGGCTCTGGTAGAGTGCTGGGGCACAGCCTGGTGAGCGAGGGCATGAGCGAGGGTAACAGGAGGGAGGTGAATGTGAGCACAGCCCACTCTTCCAAGAAGTTTGCTGTAAAGGGAAAGAGAGAAATGGGATAGCAGCTGGGTGTGGGGGAGAGTCAGGTAAAGAGGTGGTTTGTTTATTGTTTAGGTTGGAAGACCAAACAGCATTGCGAAAGATTGATGATACAGGAGGGAGAGAGAATTATCCTTGGAACACCAATATCTCTTTAGATACAGATGCAAAAATCATCACGGAATGCCAACACAGTGAATCCAAATAATTACACACTATGATCCAGTGAGATGTATCCCAAGAATGCGAGGGTGAAATAACATCTGAAAATCAGTTAGTGTAATATACCAATAAAGGACAAAAACACATAGTCATCTTAGTCAGTAAAAGCATTTGATAAAATCCAGCATCATTAAATGATAAAAACATTCCAAAAAACTAAGACTGGAGGGGAACTTAACCTGATAAAGGCAATCTACAAAAACCCCACAGATAATATCATACTTAATGGAGTAAAACTGGAGGCTTTTCTCCCAAGATCAGGAACAAGACAAGGATTCTTGCCTTTATCTCTTCTAATCTGCATTGTACTGGAGGTTCTAGCCAAGGCAAGATAATGGAGGGAAAAAACGCAACCAGATTGGAAAGGAAGATGTTTAAGTATCTCTATTTGCAGATGCTATAGTCATGTGCATCGAAAATCCTAAGAAATCCGCTAAAAAACTATTAGAGCTAATAACAAATTCAGTAAGTTTGCAGGTTATAAAGTCAATACATACAAATCAATTGTCCATGTGTAGAGTATCCATAAGCAAACTGAAATGAAATTAAGAAAATTTCATTTATAATAGCATCCAAGTGAATAAAATACTTTTGGGATACATTTAACAAAAGAAGGGCAACAGTTATACTCTGAAAATAACAAAGCATTGTTGAAAGAAATTGAAAGATCTAAATAAGTGGGAAGACATCTCATGTTCATGGATCAGAAGACTTGATGTTATTCCAAACTGATCTCTTAACTTCCATGCCTCATCCAGGGAAAGTGGCCCCAGGAGGATACATGGAGCAACACTTCCTTGCCAGCTCTTTTTTGAGAGGAGAAAGAAGGGAGACAAGAGTCATGGTGTCCCAGGGATGCCTGGGCATCTGGAGGATGGTTGAACTTGTGCATTCCTTGCCTGGCTTTCTGGGGAGATTTGCAAGCCCCTCAAAGCCTGGAGTTTCTGTGCATGGGAAGGGACCTCGCCAAACCCATAGAATTAAGGTGTGAGAGGAGGCAGAGTGAAGCTTTGGCAACAGGTTTAGGTCTGGGTGTGATCGGCCTCTGTCACTGCTTGCTAAGTGACCCTGGGCAAACCTCCTCCCTCTGTGTACCTGAGTCCTTGTTTGCAAAATGGGAAGGATGTCTTTTTTTGTAGAATTGTCTTAAGAATTAAAAGAGAAAATTGGCATACAATGCTCAGCCCTCTCTCGGTACTAATTAGTTCTTATTCATTCAGTAAATGCTTACTGAGTATCTGTCATATGCAGGCAGAGGACACAGCAGAGATGAAAACAGAGTGTTCAGTGTACAGTTCAATGGCATTCAGTACATTACATTGTTGCTGCAATCGTCACCACCATCCATCTCCAGAACTCTTTCATCTTTCCAAACAGAAAGTCTGTACCCATTAAATGGTAACTCCCTACCTCTTCCTTCCTTCCTCCAGCCCTAGGCAACTACCATTCTACTTTCTGTCTTTATGGATTTGACTGCTCTAAGTATCAAACATTATCCTTTTCTGACTGGGTTATTTCAATTTGCGTAATGTCCTCAAGTCTCATCCATACTGTAGCATGTGCCAGAATTTCCTTCCATTTTAAGGCCAGATAATTGAACATTACAAGGATACACTTCGTTTCTTTATCCACCCTTCTACTCATGGACACTTAGGTTGCTTCCCTGTTAGCTATTATGAGTAATGCTACTGTGATATCAGTGTGCAGAACTCTCTTAGAGTCCCCGCTTTTACTTCTCTTGGTATATACCCAGGAGTGGGGTTGCTAGAGCACATGATAATTCTAGTTTTAATTTTTCGAGAGATCTGCATGCCATTTTCCTCCACTGGCACTGTATAGTGCTCCAGTGTCTATATACCTTTGTCAACTCCTTTTGTTTTCTGTTTTTGTTTTGTCTTTATGATAGCCACCCTAATGGATATGAAGTGGTTGGTATGCCATTGTTTAGACAAAGTGTTGCAAGAGGTGGGAGAGTGAGCTGGAAAGACATCCAGTGGAAGTGTGCCAGAGGGAGGTCACAGATTAGGCATGGGCAGGAGGACATCTGATATGATCTAGAACCAGAGCAGAGGCAGGTGGGCTGGAGGGCGTGATGGTGTGGGCGGAGGGGAACCAGAAAGTAGAAGCCTCCTGGGCCCTGTCAGGACTCTGGCATTTACTCTTAAGTGAGATGGGGACAGGGGTATTGGGGAGGGCTATGAGCTGAGGCTATTGTGATCTGAAACATATTTTGAGGACTCTGACTGCTCACCATCAAAGGGCAAGGGGAAAATGGAAACATATTTGCAATAATCCAGACAAGAGAGCCCCTGCTCTCAATGGGATGGAGTGGTGAAAGTGACCAGATTCCAAATCTGTTTTGTAAGTAGGACCCATAAGCTCTCCAGGGTATGAGTGTGAGGAGGGAGCAATGAAGGCTGACTCCAGAGTGTCTGGCTGGACAACTGGAGGATGGAGCTGTCAGACCCGTAAGCTCTTCAGGGCGTGGGTGTGAGGAGGGAGCAAGGAAGGCTGACTCCAGGGTGTCTGGCTGGGCAGCTGGAGAACGGAGCTTTCACGAGCTGAGAGGGGAAGACGCAGCACAGGGCAGGTTTGGGAGACTGTGGCAAGACCATAGCTCTGTTTGAACACGTTCAAGTCTGAGGTGTCTTTGAGTCATTAAAGCAGTGGAGGTGCTGAGTGGGCAGATGGAGAGGAGCGTGGGGGCCTGGGAGTTAGAGCTCAGTAACTAGTAGTGTGGGAAGTATTCCACCTACAGGCCCCTGGGCACCACCAAGCACACACAGCCTAGAAGCTGTTGGTCGGAGCCTTCCCGGTGGCAGCACAGAGCAGCAGTCCCGGGGCAAGGAGCCCAGCTGGAGAATGGTGTCTCTGCCCAGAGTGACCACGAAGGGCACAAAGGGCCAGGCAGCAGGCCTGGGGTGATCACCGAACCCAAGTCTGCCCTGGCCTGATAGTACGTGGCTCTCACAGGCCTCTGAAGACTTGACTTTGACCGGATAGGAGCTAACTCTCCTGCCCTTGTGAGGGGACGGAAAAGAGGACGTATACAGTTCTCTGAGGCCACTTGACATGGAGAAAAATCCAACTTTAGGACAACTTGTGGGACATCAAGCAACCATGTTAGGTAGTTGGCAGTGGTCACCATTTGGTGGGATGATGTTTCCAAACAGAAGCCTTGGAGGTACAATCCGATTCGGAGTGAAAGGTCACTGGACCCAGGCCAGGCTGACGGTGGTGAAGCCTAAGGTCCTAATGGACCACTTCTTCCCAGCACTGCTTGGTCCTTCTCTCTGCCAGGAGAGTCTTATCTCCAGTTCCTGTGAATGTCAGCCTGCTTGTGGCCTTTCTTGGCCCTTCCAGAAATGGAGAGAAAGACCTGTTGCTGGCCTGGGCTGGTGCCCAATTCTGGTGCCCCTAACTATTCTAGTGGGTACTGAGGGTGCACAAGCCTAGGTGGAGGAGATGTTCCCATATAGAGGGGAGATGTGGCCTCTTCTGGGTGTAGGGAATGGTTCACAGCACCCTTGGACCTCCTTCCCTACAGCCTTCAAGGCCACTCCCCTACAAGAGCCCCAGAAGCCTAAGAGCTTATATCCCCAAAGAGGGGAAATGACCTCCAACTACAGCTCCTGCTGATGGGACAGGCTGGAGTCTGGAGAACGACTGTTTACCAGGAGAACAAGGGCCAGAGCGGCTGCCTTATCTTGGGAGGGCCTAGCAAGGCAGCCAGGGTGATTTACAGAGGGCTGCTCACCGCCGCTTCCTGCAGTTTAGGACACTTCAGCTGCCTTGCTGGTTCATTAAGTCCTTGTTCCCTCCCAGAAGCTGTGATGAGAACTGCCTGTCAGTGTGGCCAGGGGTCAGAAAAGAGTCTACCCCAGTTAGCACCAAGAGGGGGACAAACCCCTAGGGACCCCAGTGTTTCCCATGCTGTGCTCTAAGTCTCTACTGAGCCTGATAATAGCCCTGTTCATAGTCCCCTTATCCTCCCCTTTCAGATGAGGAGATGGCGTCAGAAAGGCTCACGTGATGTGGCTGGGTCACAGTGTAAGTGGGAAGCTGGTGATCTAACCTAGGTCTGCTGGAGCCTGGAGCCCCAGTGCCAGATGCCTGGTCCAGAGACACGAGGAGATCCTATGGTTGAGATCTCTGGCTTTCAGCTTGTTCTAGGCAGCTTTGGAGGACTTCAGCCCATGCTACTCTTAGACAAAGGGAGGGAGCTCACACTTGCTGTGAACTACTGTTGCCCAGGTTTTGTTACAATCCAGAGGGACAGGCCCAGAGAGGTTCAGCAACTTGCCTGACAGCACATAGTGGAATTGGGAGCAGGGGCAGCTCACCTTGAGGGCAAGCCTGTCCATGGGTGCTATTGTCAAGTAGGTCTCATAGCACCACGCCCTCTAGATCCCAGTTGTCTTAATGGGGGGAGGGGGGCATAATTAAGACTGAGAGCAGTCCTGGAGGTCCTGGACTCCAACCCCTGCCCAGGGCCTGCTAGACACAAAGCACAGAGATAAGAGTCATCCAGTCTAAAAAGGTCAGCTGTCACCAGGTTACATGGGTGAGATGAAAGACCCTCAGGTTCTCAGCTCCCCAGTTGAAGAGGGCATTTTCATGACTATCGCCACACACTCATCCCCAACAGGCCCTGTGGCTAAAAACAACCCAAGATGGAGTGGGTACAACCATCCCAATCAGAGCTTTCTAAATGGGCACAACTCCAGATTCCATTGGTCTGGGGAGCCTGGGTGGGGTGGAGGGTATAGACTGGCAGTTACTAACTCTGACCCCACAAGAGGGGAAACTGAGCCTTGGAAGAGAGAAAGCAAGTCAGCGGCAGGGCCATCCCGCCCCGCTGAGAGAGTTCCACCTGTACCCAGAGTGAGTAGGTGGCTCTACTGAGCCCTTGGTCCCTTCTCTTTAATGTGGACAGGGCTGCTTAGACCTAGTGGGTCTCTGGGCCAAGGAGACACCCAAACATGCTGCTGGTGGGTTTAGGGCAGATATTCCTTGGCTTATGGTGACCTGGCAACGTGAACTGCCCTTCCCACTGTCACATTTACCTGAACTCTGGGAAGGGAGAAAACTGAGTGCTGCCCACGCACACTCAGTGTCATGTCCAGGACTGGACAGCCTCACTGGCCTGAGGCACAAAATTTAAGGGGGCAGCAGAAAACTTGGCAATCAAGATAAATCATTTATTTTAATATTTTTAAAATTAGGCCAGGTGCAGTGGGTCACCTCTGTAAACCAAGCACTCTGGGAGTCTGAGGTGAATGGATTGCTTGAGCTCAGGAATTCGAGACCAGCTTAAGCAAGAGTGCGTCCCCCATCCCTGCTAACAAAACAAAAACTAGCTGGAGATGGTGGCGTAGCTACTTGAAAGGCTGAGGCAAAAGGATCGCTTGAACCCAGGAGTTTGAAGTTCCTGTGAGCGACAACGATGCCATGGCACTCTACCCAGGGTGACAGAGACTTGGCCTCAAAAAAACAAACAAAAAAATATATTTATATATACACACACACATACATATATATGAAAATTGATGCAGAAAATCTATTATATTAAGGTCCTATTGCTACTCTAACAAATTGCCACAAATTTAGCAGCTTAAGACAACACAAAGTTATTCTTTTCCAGTTCTAGGGATCAGAAGTTAGAATCAAGTCTTTAGGGCTGAAATCAAGGTGTCCACAGGGCTGGTTTCTTCTGAAGGTCCCTAGCCCAGCCTGGTCTTTGGGTCTCTCACCTTAGAGGATACAGCACCGCGTCTCCATTCTCTGTTTCTGCCCTCACCTCACCTCTGCCTTCTTCGTACAAGGACACTTATGATTACATTGACTCACCTAGATAATCCAGAAAAATCTCCCCAGCCATCATCATGTCCACCAAGTCCCTTTTACAGTATAAGGTAACATAGTCACAGGTTCCTAGAATTAGGATGGAGACGTCTTGGGGAGAAGGCATTACTCAGCTGATCACATTCCTGATAATAAAAAATATGCAAATCTGAAATGAAGACAGGGTGTGTGTTTTAGGGTGAGGGGTGTGAGGCACTCAAGATCTGTGCAAGTGCAGGGCTGATTGTCTTTATTTCAAATTTTGATATTTTATTCATCGTGGATTTTTCGCCTTAATTTTTATTCTTAATATATTGCAGTAAAATATTTATCTTGGTTACTGAGGTTTGGGGTACCCCTTAAATTTCGTACCTATGGTGAGTACTGCTCTGGCCTCACCCTTCCCTAGGTTCTGCATTGAATGAGCAAGAGGTGCCACCTGGCCTTGTATCCCCAGGTTGGAGATGGACCCCCAACCTGCTCCCAGCTGCAGTCTCCCCTCCCTTACAGACTTCTGCCCTGGGACTTCCAAACCCCCTCCTGGTGGCACCTAGCCCCCAGCAGTGCTTCTCTGTCCACTTGACCCCTGGCCTGCTGTGCTCCCTTTCCAGGGCCCCCTCCCCCAGGTCCTCATGCTTGGCAGTATGAGATTGTGGTCTCTCCTTCCAATCCTACCTAGAAAAGAACACAAGCTTTGCAAAAAGCCAATTTAGGTTTGAATAAAGATCCATCACTTACCAGAGGTATGACCTTTAAGCAAATCATATAACCCAATGGGGATGTAAATACTTAACTTCTCAAGGCTGCTCAAGGAAATACTGTATGTCAAGTCCAAATCATCCTCCTTGGTACTAGGGTGCTGCCTAGGCAGGGCAGAGGTCAGGAGGGCCTGAGGTCCAGAGCTCCGACTCTGAAGCCAGCAGCCTAGCTTTAGACTCCGGCTCAGCGCGCTGCTGGCCAGATCCAGTTCGCTCCCCTTCCTGGGCCAACACTGCCCCACCTGGAGCACCTGCCTCGCAGGCTGAGGGCTGGCTGAGTGGACGCTCCGCTGAGTGGATGGTCCTGGGCAAAGAGGAAGGGATTCCTGCGGTGCCTAATTGGGGGGGAGGAGGTCAGATGTTTGAAACTGAGCCCTCCAACGGGTTGACTTCGGGCGTGGCATCCCAGGCACTCACAAATCCCGGGCCCTCCCTCGCCCTCGGGTCCGGGCCCGGGGCGGCGCTGGCCGGGGCGGGCGGGCGGCGGGCAAGACGCTACCTGCGCGCGTGCCGGGCATTCCAGCCGCCGCCGCGCCGCCGCGCCCGGGCGCGCCATGGGCCTGATGCCGGCCGCGCGGGCCTTCTCCCGGTGCCGCGCCTGCCCGCGGCCGCCCTGCCGCCTGCCCGCCTGCTGTGCGCCCGCCGCCCCAGGTAGGGGCAGAACAGGGCGCGGGCGCCCCCGGGGCCCAGCGGGAGAGGCGCTCGAACCCGGGACCGCGCGGCAGGCGGGGAGAGCGCCGCGCATGCATCTTGCGGTGCTCGGCGGGGAGTCGGGGAGTTCGGGGTGTTCCGGCCAGCGGCGGGGCCGTTCCCAGGGGACGCGGGGCGGGGGACGTATCTGAAGGAAGAGGCAGAGGCCCCACGCTACCTCTCCTCTCCTGGACGCTGAGTTTGGAAGGAGGCAGAGGATTGCAGAGGAGCCCTCCCTACCCCCGCTACGGGCGGGGGTGGGTGTTGCGGGGCCCACGCTGGGACCCCGACAGTCCCTGGACCACGGGAAGGTCGCTGTGCCAGTGCCGGCATGGTGCTAGCCACTCCCAGGAGGAAAGGATCACTTCTACCCTGGGGCCTGGCTGGCTCTGGGCAGCAGCCCCCCTCCCCAGGGAGGTGCTCCTACCAGCCTGGATGGATGGGAGGCAGGGAAGCGTTTTCAGTGGGGGTGGCCAGGATGGAATCTGCAGGCGTACCGCCCTGGGGCAGTCCCTGGGCTCTCTAGTACCCAGAACAGAGGCTGGAAGTGACAGAAGGTAGGTCACCCAGGACCTGGATGGACAAAGGGTGGGAGGATGAATGGAAGATGGTGGGTGTCTGGGGGACAGGGCACTGAGATGGGGAAAGTCTGGAGCCAACAGGGAAACCGTGAAATTATCCAAAGTTGGTGAATTTCCAGAAAGAATTTTACATTTTCCTCATTGTGTCTTTTCCTGGACTGTGACTTTGCCCAGCAGGGAGTATGGTTAGAGCAGATCTGAGCAGACCTCAGCTCAGGGCTCAGCTCCAGGAGGGAATCCCAGGGCCTCCCTATCCAGCTGGGGCCCCAGGGCGGGACTCTGGCAGACAGAGCCAGGATCCCAGTGGACCCTCCAGGGTCAGGAGAAAGTCCTGTTTACTCAGCACCGGCTTCCATATGCCTAGTGTGGTGCGATCTCCAGGACTGAGAAGTGGCTGAGACCAGCTCAGGAAAGTTGAGGAGGGTGTGCAGGGTCACTGAGGACGGGGATCTGGGCCAGCTGACTGGGGTTCCCAGAGAGGGAGTGAGAGATGGCTGTGCCAGGGAGCCGCTGGCAGGGAAGGAGGCCTGGCAGCAAGTTCACGAAGAGGAGAGGCAGCCTCCGGCAGTTTCCTCTCTAGTGGCAAAGCCGGTGCTCTGTGAAGAGCGTGGGCTGGGACCTCGAGGAACCCACATGCTGACTGGGTTTCCAGGGAGTTGACAAAGCTATTGGAACTGATTCTTGGCAAGGCTCCCCTCTCTGACATGTGCTGGGAGGGCTGCAGCGTGGCGGGGCCAGGCCCTGCCAGGCTCTACTGGAGAGACCCTGGCCCCTGGGAGGGAAGCCAAGCCCTGAAGGCTCCTTCTGGAAGACTGAGCCAGGAGGAGGACTCCCCAGAGGGCTCCCCGCCAAGGTTGGGGTAGGGGTAGCTCACGCCTAAAGGCAGCACAAGCTTCCACACAGGCTCCAGTGGCTGTGCTGGGAATGTGGGGTTAGTCTCCAGGCTTGGCAATGCCGGGGGGTAGGGCCTTGGGACAGTCTGGCGGTCTTCATAGGAGCCCCTAAAGATGAATGTGATCATCCCATTTTCTAGCTGGAGAGACTGAAGCCCAGGAAAGGGGCCATTCTGGCTCCTCCAGGTTTAGCCAGGATGTGTACCCAGACCAGTGCAGACTCAGATTCTTTGTCTCTATAGCTTTGGCCTTGAATACCTAGTGCCTACCTGTGCCCTCATCCCCACCCCTGCTCATCCCCTATGCCAGGCAGAAAGAGGGCCTCTGAGTTCCTGAGGGACATGTGGTGGGGTCAGCACTCACTGTGGCCCCTGGGCCTTTCTAGGGAAGAATGCTGCTGTGCTCCCAACCACACTCCCTCAGCCCCACCTGCAACCCCCCCCCCACCCACTACCTCTGGCTCATTTGTAAACCTTGGTTCTAATATTACCTTCTCCCCTCTTCAGAAGTGTCCCTGGCCCTATGGTCTTTTGTTTCCTCGCTCTCCCACCCCTGTTTTAGGGACAGTGCCAGTGGTCAGGAAGGCTTCATGGGGTGTTGAGAGCTATGGGCCAGGTGCTGTGTAACAGCTGGGATGGCCCAGGGCTGGTGGAGGGAGGAGGGGCTGGGCCTTGACTACCAAGTTCAGGCTTTATTCTGAGTGTAGGCAGGGTTTCAAGCAGAGGTGGTCTGGGGTGGGATTCTATGTTTACAGCCCTCAGGGCAACTCTAAGGCTCCCCCTGACCTAGGCAGAGCCCTTCCCAGTGTAGGAGTGATGGAAATCCTAGGGGCAGGAGATGGGAAGGCAGGAAGGGCTGGAGCCAAGAGGAGGCTGGATGGCATTACCCAGGCTTTGTGGGTCTCTAGAGAGAACTTAGGAATTCTTTTCCTCACTGTGTCTCTTCCCCAGCTGTGGCCTTCAGTCCCCTGTGAGCTGAGGGTAGGGAGCTGAGTTCAGGGATCAGGGATGGAAGATGGCCCTGGACAGTGTGTGCCCCCTTCACTCCAGCATGGGCTGGCCACTAGAGAGAGAGAGAGCTGACCTCTGGCGGCAAGGGACCCAGCAGAGGGGAGCCTCTTGTGATATTGTCAGGGCTGTGACAGAGAGTGAGCTCTGAGGGGAGGGAAGGGACAGTTCATGTAGGAGAGATATAAGAGCTATTTCCAAGGGCTGATGAGAAATTGGCACAGACTGGAAGGGAAAGAGGCCCTGCATGCACACGCCTGGAGAATGCACACAGATATTGTCCTGACACTCAGGCAGTGAGGCAGTGTAGAGCTGAAGGGAAGGTGCATGAGCACGTGTGTGTGTGTGTGTGTGTGTGCGCGCGCGCGCGCACGCACAAGTACAGAGGGGAGCAGGAAGCAGGCTCCTCCCTGCTTGGGACACTGCCTGTGGTCACTTCCCCTATTCTCCTGCCCTGTGTCCTCTTCCTGGTCATTTGCAATTTTAGTGGGCACCTCTGGTCACAACAGGCCTGGCTTCCCATATCGACCTGCCGAGGGTCAGGCCCCCTGCCCCACTTATCCTGACCGCAGAGGTCAGAGCAGAAGAGGGGAATGAATAGCCAGCTAAGCCTGGTGGGTGCAGCGTGTGCTGGGCGGGAGGCGATGGTGGAGTGGTGGGCACTGTGGAGAATGGCAGTGTGTGTGTTCTCTGGGACCACAGGGGCCACTAAGCCTGCCAGTGTCACCTTCTGGGAGCTCCAGCCTGGTGCCACCATATCTGTAGGCTCTTTGATAGAAGCTGCAATCCACATTTCTTGGTTTTAAATAATTTAAAAATGTTTCAAACATTTTAAGACCTAAACAGGCACATCTGTGGACCCTTGTGGCCTGTCACTGACTGTGGGTTGTTGAGCCCCAGTGGAGATGAAAGGGAGCGGGGGCTCAGTGTCCCCAGACCAGGTGGAAAGGCCAGGCTGCTGTGAGTGGTGGGCCTTGAAGAGTAGCTTCTCAGAGCCGCTCCAGGGGACTAGTAGGCCCATGTCATGGCAGTTTTGCCCCAGTGCTCGAGGCTGTTGACTGGCCCTATGGGCCCTTCCCAGTGGGCAGAGGTGGTGGGGTTCGCTCATGGAGTCCAGGCAGGGGGCGGCCTTCCCCTTTGTCAGTGCTATAAGCTCTGTGCCTCTGCCTGATGCCCAAATGCCCTGCATCCTGGGGAACTGCTGCGGAGGAAAAACACAGGAACAGGGGACAAGACTGGGTAGCACATGCCTCCCTTAGGTGTCTACACACCAGCACGGTGTGGCCTAGAGCATTCTGCACACCTGGAGCCAGACTGCCTCGGTTTGAACCTTGACTGACCCTGTCATGTGCCGGGTGTATTCTTAGACCGCTCTGTTCTCAGTTTGTTCACCTGAGAAGATGATGATGATGATGAAAATAATAGTCCCTAGGTTAGCAAGCTGTGTAGGATTCAATATGCTGACATGTAGTGTGCACAGAGCAGCACCTGGCGCTAGAGCAGCCAGAGCACCATATGCAGCCCGATGTGTGCATGCCCACGCACACACTCAACCCCACATGCACACATATGCACACGCATTCACAAACACATGCACACACAAGCCCACACATACATGCACACACGATTCTTCCTAAAGCGTTGATAGCATCCACCAGGGGCAGCTCACATGGCTGTGTTTTCTTGAAGGGAGGAGGCTTCATCCCTCCAAGTTCTATACACTTTGTCTTTGGGTGAGGAGGAGCATTTACTGGTCCAGCCCTGTGCCAGGTACTATATCAGAGACTTACGGATCTTATTTTAAAGCTGCCCCTGCGTGATGGAATCTGGATTATTCCTCTCCCCCCTCCCCATTTGCTGTCTTGTCCTATATTAAGTGTTTTGGATCTTTCTCTCTCTGATTTCTTTTCTTTCTTTGTTCTTCTTCTTCTTCTTTTTTTTTTTTTTGCAAATGTTACTGAACTGTAGCATGCAGGAAAGCATGTAAGTCCTATGTGTACAGCTCAATGAGTTTTCTTAAGGTGACCAAGACTGAGTAAGCAGGGCCAGGTCTAGAGACATATGACAACCAGCACACTAGCAGCCCGTGGGCCACTTCTGGTCACTGACCCACCAAGGTAGACTCGCCTGGCCTGACAGCACAAATTAGTTTGGCCTGGTTTTGACTTTATGTAAATGGAGTCATGCAGTCTGTATTCCAGGGTCTGGTTTCTTTTGCTTTTGATTATGTCTTTTGTTTTTAATTCTTTTTAATTTTCATAAAGTTTACTCTCTTTTCTTTTTTTATGTTTTTGAGACAGAGTCTCACTTGGTCACTCTGGGTGGAGTGCTGTGGAGTCAAAGCTCACTGCAACCTCAAACTCTTGGGCTCAAGAGATCCTCTGCCTCAGTTTCTCAGTTTTAGGAGAGATGGGATCTCACACTCGTTCTGGCCCATCTTGAGCTCATGAGCTTAAGCAGTCTGACCATTGCAGCCTCCCAGAGTGCTAGGATTATAGGCAAGAACCACCACGCCCAGTCAAAATTTATTATCTTTACTATTTTAAAGGGTAGAGCTCAGGAGCATTAAGGCCGTTCAGATTGTTGTACAACCATCAGCACTGTCCATCTCCAGAACTCTTTTGATCTTGCAAAAACTCCATACCCATGAAATACTTAACTCCCCACCTCTGCCTCCTCCAGCCCCTGGCAACCACCATTCCACTTTCTGTTTTGATGAATTTGATGATTCTAGGTTCCTCTGTAAGTGGAATTACAGTGAAGGGTTTACTTCACAGAATGTTCTCAAGGTGCGTCCGTGTCGTAGCATGTGTCAGAATTCCCTTCCCTTTGCAGGCTGAATCCCATTCCACCGTTTGTTTGTACCACACCTTAGCCGTCCACCCGCAGTTGGGCACTCCGGTTGCCTCCACGTTTTAGCTCTTGTGAATACTGCTGCTTTGAACGTGGGTGGGCAAGTATCTCTTCAAGACCCTTCTTTCAGCTCTTTTGGGTATTAACTAGAAGTGGGATTACTGGTTTATGTGGTAATTCCAGTTTTAATTCGAGGAGCCAATCTACTGTTTTCCACGGCTGCTGCGCCCTGTCACATTCCCAGTAAGAGTGCACGGGGGCTCCGGTTTCTCCCCATGCTCGCCAGCCCTTGTCCTCTTCGTGGTAGCCATCCTCGTGGGTGTGAGGCGGTACCTCACTGTGGCTTGGGTTTGCCTTTCCCTCATGTAGTGATGTTGAATCATGGCTGTTGGTCACATTGCTATGTCGTCTGTCTCGTCCTGTGAGCTGTGCGTCAGTCATTCTCATGGCTGCACAGCGCTCCACAGTAGGAACAGAATGCAGGCATCTGGGCATCTGTTCATTCTGCTGCTGCTGGTTCCCCACTGGGAATGACTATAACACTGATCAATAATGTGCATAATGGATGTGCCCTGGGGGCCATTTGCTCCTGGCTTGGGCAAGCTCCACAGGCCAGGCCTGGCCAGGTGCCGCTGATCCCTCCTGCTTTCTGTCCCCGGGGCCCGGGTGCATCCTCTCCGTGCGTAACTGCCTTCCTCAGGAGGAGCCCTCTGTGGTCCAGCAGCACTGCCTCCAGTGTCCCCAGTGCCCTCTGTCCCACATAGAGTGTGGTGGCTGAGGTGTGACCAACTCCTCTCTGTGCCCAGGGATCTTTGGGCAGCGCCTGGAGGACACAGTCTACCATGAGCGGAAGTACGGGCCCCGCCTGGCCCCCCTGCTGGTGGAGCAGTGCGTGGACTTCATCCGGGAGCGCGGGCTCACCGAGGAGGGTCTCTTCCGCATGCCGGGCCAGGCCAACCTGGTGAGGGACCTGCAGGACTCCTTTGACTGTGGAGAGAAACCGCTGTTTGACAGGTGAGCTTTGGGGAAGGAGGTGTAGACGGAGCCCCTTGTCTGTCCCTCCGGAAGGGCTCCTGCCTGGGGCACCAGCCCCAGTGTGCAGGGTGGGCCAGCACCCAGGAAGTCCTACACCAGCACGCTGGGCTTGGCTGCCCGTGTTGGCACATGTCTTCCCACTCAACCCTCCCAGTGGGCAGAGCAGGGCACAGACTCGCCTCAGCAGCCCTGGGTCTCCTCCCTGGAGATTGCCTCACAAACCCCACCCGCTCACATCCATTCTGGCTGCTTCCATAGTGTGTGCTCATCACCCTGATCCCGGTGGTGGCTGTGCTAGAACAGTGCAGGCATGGCTGGGTGCAGGACTCCAGGTCTTCTGCGCCGTCTGTCTCTAGGCTCTGCGTCCTCGGGTGAGGAAAGAGGCTGTGGCCATGCTCTGGGTGGAGACCATGTTGGCATGGGTGGCAGGGGGCCCTTGGGAATGGACAGATGAGGAGAAGATGCAGACAGAGGCACCGGGACTCTTGGCTGCCACGGAACCACAGAGCTGCAGTGGGGAAGGGGCTCTAAGCACCCAGGAATGTGAGCAGAGAAGGCCACGAGGAAGAAGGCAGTGGAGGGTGTGGACAGCAGCATGCCCGGCTGGGAGGGTGCAGAGACCAAGAGCCACTGGGCCTGAGATAGGGAAGGGCACTGGTGTGTGGAGGTGAGGTGTACATGGGTACATGGAACCTCAGAATCCCAAATTTCAGGGAGGAAGGGACTAAGGAACATGGGACTTGGCCAGGGCCACATCACATCACACCTCAATGGCATAGTGAGGTCTCCTGACCCCAGGTCCATCTTTCCTCAGTATCCCCTCTGAGAGGCACGCAGATCCAGGTTTGAAATCTAGGGCACTAGACAGCTCCCTGGGCCCAGATACAGCTTGGGGTGCGAGCTTGGGGTACTAGTATATCCAGTACAGGAGCTGAACTGCAGAGCCCATATAGGATCCAGGGAGGGGGCACTTTTGCATGCCCAGGCCTGGCACCCTGCAATCTGGCCAACGTCAGCCTGGGCAGTACAAGAGCCAGAGACCAAGGCCTGGAAAGGACACATGGGGCACTCGGGCAGGGGTGGCTAGCACAGGAGCCCAGGTGTCCCTTGTGTGGGAGGCAGTCCAGAGGCCACGGGACCAGCATGACCTCAGACCTGGCCCTGATGGCCAGTGCTTAGGATGTCTGTCACCAGCCAGAAACTCTGCACGAGTGGGTGCCTTTGGCACAGCTCACCCTTTCCAGCTGTGGGAAGGCCCCCAGGGGTGGGGGTTGGAAGCAGAACCAGGCTGGTGCTTGGCAGCATCTAGAGGGCCCACAAGACAGCTGTTCCCACCGCAGCAAGCAGGTAGTTTCCATACCACCCTGCAGAGGACATTGGGGTCGCCACCAGGCCTGTGAGCCACCTATGTCATGCATGGTTCTCCACCATGGTCAAGCAGCTGTGCCTGCAGGGCCCTGTAGCTTTTGCAGCCCCTGGTGTCCCACAGTCAAGGCAGGAGAAGCACTGTCCCTATTAGACTGATAGTGACACAGAGCCTCAGTCTCCCCCCCTCCATAGCCCTAACCAGTGGTCCTGGAAGCAGTTCCGGCCTTCCCCGACCAGGGGCAATTGGCTGCATATGGGGCTCCCCTGTGTGCACACAGGGACCTGAGCCTGCCCCTCGGTGGGGTGGAAGTGCTGGTCACCCGTGCGGTTCCCTGACATCCCAGGCCTCACAAGTGTCCCTTCTTTTGTTCCCAGCACAACGGACGTGCACACGGTGGCCTCCCTGCTGAAGCTCTACCTGCGGGAGCTCCCCGAGCCTGTGGTCCCCTTCGCCAGGTACGAGGACTTCCTCAACTGCGCCCAGCTGCTCACCAAGGACGAGGGGGAGGTCAGTGGCCCTGGGGAACCTATCCTGGGAGATGGGCTGGCTGGGCAGCAGCATGGAGAGTCAGGGAACAAATTCTTGACTTTTCATAGATTTGTGTGGTGTCTGGATCCTGGCTGGAAGCCTGCTCTTGGGGCAGGGGAGGGGGGACCTGGAGCATCCTTCTCTGGGTGTGAGGCCCTCCCCACATGCAGACCTTGGTCTGTGAACAAGACAGGTCCCAGTGCTCAGCCCTGGCTACCACACTGCAGGAACTCCTACTTCACTACCGAGCCCCATGCTGGCTGTGGGGCACAGAAACTGGGGGACTTTTATCTATTTATATCCTGCCTCCTTCCCAAAGAATGTGAACTGGCTGCAGGACAGAGTGCTGGTCTGCAGCCCCCGCAGCTGGGGCCGGGCAGGACTGTTTGCCTTCCCCAGCTGTGGGGGAGACGAGGGGTCATTATCTAGCAAATATTTGTGCCTTGATAAGAGGGCCAGTGCTGGCCCTGACATTCCTCTGTGGCCCCGCAGAGGCTCACCCTCACACCAGCTCCCTGACAACAAGTCAGCTTCCCCAGGAGGCCAGAGCCTGGCGCCCACTGGGTGGCAGCGGCCGGGCTGCATGGACCACCCCCTTCTCTTCACCCACCCCTCCCTCAGGCCTGTTCAGGCAGAGGAGGGCCCGTGGCCTCATTGCTGTGTTTTAAATTCTATGTTTTTCTCTTCCATTCTCAAGGGGACTCTGGAGTTGGCTAAACAAGTGAGCAACCTTCCTCAGGCCAATTATAACCTGCTTAGATATATCTGCAAGTAAGTGGCAGGCCCTTTCTGCACCTGCTCCCCCACTCCCTCCTTTACTGAGGGGCCTGGCTTATGCCCCATCCTGTACAGCCCCACTGAGTGTGCACCCAGTGGGAGTGTGAAGAGCACTCCCTGAGCTCACGAACTTATGGTCCCAAGGGAGCAGGTGGTTTTAAGCAGTCCCAAGTAGGTCATTCAGAAGGGACATACACTCTGTCCCTCCTTAGCACCTCTGGTTATCCCATCCCTCCAGGTGTCTGCTTCTTTACCACAATGCTTCATGGTCCTCATCCTATGCTCCAGGAGGGGGCATGCAGGATGGCCCTCACTCGGCCCCATGCCTGGGGAGCGTGAGCCTTCCAGGCATCTGCCCTGCTGCAGGCTGCAGACTCATGCGTCCTTCAATGCAAACCATGGGCCCTGTCCCAGGGGCCTTTGCTTCTAATGGCTTTTTTGGGTCCCAGAGGAAGCTCTGCCCTCATATGAGCCTGGCCGGGGCAGGCTGTGCCCAGCAGTATAAATCCCATGGGCAGTAAGGCTGGGCATGGGATTTATGAGGGTCTAGGCAGCTCCTGGCATATTGGGAGCAGTTCTTCACCAACTGCATCTTCCTTGCTTTGCAGGTTTCTGGATGAAGTTCAGTCTCACTCAAACGTCAACAAGATGAGTGTCCAGAACTTGGCAACTGTTTTTGGACCTAACATTCTACGACCACAGATAGAGGACCCAGTGACCATCATGGAAGGTGATGGGGGAGACATGCCTGGGAGTTGTGGGAGCTGCTGGGGGCTGCACTCGTCTTTTGGCAGGTCCTCCGAAGCAGCCCAGCCAGGCCCAGGCCCATGGGAGGGGTGGCTCAGGTTATGTCTCCATCTCCCCCACCCACACAGGGTCCAGCTATCAAAAGAAAAGGAACTTTGCCCTGTGACTGGCAATAGCAGGTCATCAGGAGCAGTTAGAATAGCCAGAGGTTGTGTGGACTGGGGAGGCTGGAGGGTGTCAGCGCCCTTGCCCTTGAACACACACAGATGTTTTCGCTTGACTTGCTACAATTATGTATTTTTCATAGATTCCTGGATGTTGGAGTTTTGTAAGCCCTGGAGAATTTCTCCTCTCTGATAAATAATAAAAAAAAGCTTTTAGAAAAAGCAGCATGAACCTGCTTTCAATATGATTCAACTAAGACCTTTGTTTGTATCACTTAATTGCAGTCGTCAAACTAGCCTATGCTGTAGTGAAGCCCCCATTTTACAGATAAGGAAACAGGCCAGGACAGGTGAGGTGACTCTCCAGAGGCCAGTTAGCCACAGTTAACAGAGGGCATGGGTGTAGGTCAGCACCGAAGTTGGAGCCCTTGCTCCCAGGCTCCATGGGAGGCTGTTTGGTTCCCTGTGCTGGGTGCAGCCCTTGGGGGGTGCTTTTGCTCAGGGCCCCACTTGGGCCTCCCTTGCTGGGTCTCCCACCCCACACCTTCACTCCCCACCTGCCTGGTTACTCCAGGATGAAAGCTCCCCTGCTTGCTTCACCCAGTTCCTGCTTTGCCTCGTTTTCTGGCCTCAGAATTCCTTGCTTTTTTCCAGGATTCCTAGTTACATTTAGTGGGAGGTCCACCCAGGCAATCAACCTTCCTTAACCCCTGGCAGACTTCCTTAGTCTCTGGTCTTGGTTTGGTTGTGGGAAACAAGAGAGGTCGAGGCAGCTGGATCGATACTGTGGTCTTTCCTATACCTCCTACTGTCTCTGGCTACCCCCAGCCTTGACTGGTGTCATTCCTGCTTCCTGGGGCAGCTGGATGCTACAGGAATGAGGCACAGTACTTCCTCCCTGCCGGAGGCTCTGCGTCTGGGGAAGGGCCTTCTTAGGTGCTGTCCTGTTGGTGCCTGGATTTGGAAGGTGTGGTGGTCTTTCATCTTGGTGTAGCTGAAGGCTCCCTTGAGGGGCAGCCTGGTCCAGGCAGCCTGCGTCTGAGCTGCAGCCCTGTACTGAGCAGTGTAGAGATGCTGGTCTGGGGCCACTCACAGCAAAGCCCTTCTCTCTTTCTGGCAGGCACCTCTCTTGTGCAGCACCTGATGACTGTCCTCATCCGCAAACACAGCCAGCTTTTCACTGCCATGGCCCCGGAAGGGCCCACCTCTCCCCGTGGGGGCCCGCAGTGCACAGTGGGCTGGGGCTCCGAGGAAGTCACCAGGGACAGCCATGGAGGGCCTGGTGGCCCCATTCTCCCCGTGCACAGGACCTCATCTCTGGATGGGGCCACTGTAGCGGTGCTCTCCAGAACCTCTTCCACAGGGTTGAGCAGCCATCCTGTAGCCACTTGCCCTGGGAAGAAGGTGCAGACGCTGCCCAACTGGAAGTCTTCCTTCCGGCAGCCAGGGTGCCGGTCAGGGAGTCCCAGGGGAGGCAGTTCATCCCTGGAAGTGCCCATCATCTCTTCTGGCGGGAACTGGCTCATGAATGGGCTGTCCTCCCTGCGGGGCCACCGTCGGGCCTCATCGGGAGACCGCCTCAAGGACTTGGACTCTGCGCAGAGACTCTCCACCTATGACAACGTGCCCCCAGCTAGCCTCGTGCCCAGTACCCCCAGTGTGGCCAGCACAGCGTGGTCTGGAGCTTCGTCCTCCGGGGAGGCCTCCGCTGGGGGCTCCCTGGGCAGCTGCACAGCCTGCCGCGCCAGTGACTCCTCAGCCCGCAGCTCCCTGCACGCAGAATGGGCCCTCGAGCCCTCCCCGCTCCCCAGCAGCAGTGAGGATCGCCACTCCCCTAACCTGGGCCACAGCCCAGATGAGGCAGCTGTGGGTGCCAGCAGCAGTGAGCCCAGTGAGCTGGGCAGCCCAGGCCGCGAGCATGTGCGCCGTGCTCAGGCACTGCAGGGCCTGGTGGTGGAACTCAAGGCGGAGCTGAACCGGCAGAGGACTGAGTATGAGACGAGTATCAAAAGGTAAAGGCCCTGCCAGGTAGGGCCAACTGGCCAGCCTGCTAAGGCACTGTGCCCCCATGCCCCTGCTGCTGGCCCTGAAAGCAGGTCTCCAGGGAGCAGGACTGAATGGCCAACTCAGGAGCTACCTTCGTGGGGGGGGGGGGGTCTTCCTGTGCCTGGGAAGGCTCCAGAGCTGGCCAGTGAGCAGGCAGTGCTGCACCAATACCTGCTGAAGGCTGGAGAGTGAGATGCCAGCCAGAGCTGCCCAGTGCCTTGCTGGGGGGGTCAGGTCTTCCACCTAGAGGCAAGGCCCAGGCCCAGGCACGAGGCATATAGCCCCAGGCCAATCAGGAAGTGGGCTCCTTCTGAGATCAGAATCCAGTTTCCTTCTTGATCCAGCCCTCCTGCCTGCCCTGTGGCAGGAGGGTATATGGGAAGCCTCTTGTTCTGTCTGTAGAGCCACCGCCATGAGCCACTCCCTCTGCCTTCTCAGTGGTATGGCTCCTTGGGAGATGCAGTACTGTTGGGTGGTGGGTGGGTCAGACTGCCTGGGTTGGAGTCCAAGCCCCACGGTGTGTTGGCTGAGTATCCCCAGCAGCTGTCTGGGCTGGTGAGCTCACCCATTTGCTCCCAGTATTGAGTGGGTGGGTGGAAATGCCGGGCACATCCATAGTGCCCAGGAGCCTCCGCCACTCACACTGACTCATGCTGCATGGTGAGCTGGAGGTAAGATGATGTTCCCAGAGGAACTGGGGCAGTGGCAGTAGCCCTCATAGAGGGGCTGTTGTCCTGGTTGGAGGACAGAGGGTGTAGAGTAAAGAGGGTCTCTGGGCACCAGAAGGAAGGTGAGGGATTAGCACCTTCTCATCTAACAGGCCTTTGGGGAATATGGGCCTGTTCTCACCACATAGAAAGTTATCAGGTGGGGGATGAGACTGGCTTAGTGTCCTGCCTGACCCAGACTCAGAACCCTTCCCTGATCAGGAGTCGGCCTCCCTTCATGCTTTTTCCAAAGAGAATCTGTTGTCTGTAAAGTACCAGATGCTGCTGTGGATGCTGGGAACACAGCTGTGACCACACTGGGCAAAATCTGCCCACATTCTTATTTGGGATGCAGGGGGACACAGATCCTAAATAAGGTACATTTTAAAAAATACATAGTGTGGGCCAAGAGTGGTGTCTCCAGCCTGTGATTCCAGAACTTTGGGAGGCTGAGGTGGGAGGATTGCTTGAGGCCAAAAGTTTGAGATCAGTCTGGGCAACATAGTGCAACTCCATCTCTACACAAAATAGCAAACTTAGCCAGGCATGGTGATGAGCACCTGTATAGTCCCAGCTACTCAGGAGGCTGCAGCAGGAGAATCAGGTTAAGGCCAGGAGTTCAAGGTTACCGCAAACTATGATTTTACCACTGCATTCCAGCCTGGGTGACAGAGACACTGTCTCTTTGGAAAAAAAAAAAAATTTTTAAGAGTTCTTTATATACACATATTACAAATACTAAGAATAGAAGTAACCACTCAAATGGCTGCCATGTCCAGCTTGGGCATGGGGCCATGTGAGGAGCCACAGGAGGGAGGCTGGAGCAAGACGGTAAAGGCCAGGGGTCAGTTCAAGCCCCACCTTCCATGCAGGCCCTTTGCTGTTCTTCCCAGATGGTAGGTGACTCCCTCGTCGGCAGGATAGGTGGCTGGGCTGGAGCTGCACATGCTCTTTATTTTAGTGAGGACTACAGAGAATCCCTATGGTGGCATTTCTGGATTACAGGCCAAGGGGAGCTACTGGGGCCCCTCCAGCCCCCTCCTCCCTCCAGGAGTGAGTGTGAGCAGGGCTGCCTCTGCCAAGGGCAAACCTAACAGGCCAGAGCCTAAAACTGTCTCTATCTTCTTGATCTTTAAGGCTCGAAGAAGGTAGTGCTGATCTGAGAAAACGAATGTCCTGCTTAGAAGAAGAATTGGACCAGGAAAAGAAAAAGTACATCATGTTGGAAATAAAGCTGCGGAACTCTGAGCGGGCACGGGAGGATGCCGAGCGGAGGAACCAGCTGCTGCAGAAGGAAATGGAGGAGTTTTTTTCAACCCTGGGAAGCTTGACTGTTGGGGCAAAAGGTGCCAGAACCCCTAAATAGAAGGAAGGGCAGAGCTCACCTCTGTGTTGTCTGCTGGTTCTCGCCACACAAGAAGCCAGATGCATCGGTAGCTGGGACCAGGCCTGGCAGGGCCAGGTGCCCTGGAGCCAGCTGGGTAGAGATCTGACCCCAGGCACCCCAGGTGGGATCTGGATGCTGCTCCAACCACGTGGAGATTGGTGAGGGTCAGAAGAGGGCAGTGATTAGCCCCTCACCCAGGAGAAGTCCCCATGGCCACCTAAATGGATGGCACCCGGGACCTGGGTAGCCACAGGAACAGTTTGCTTTATTAAATTTGTTCAGAAAGCACAATGCCTCCGAACCTGACTTGTTCTTTATGGCTGTGTGAGATGGGGTTTACCAAGTGACCTCTATTGTTTCAGGCAGGGCTAGGAGCACTTAGCCTTGTTGCTACAGCTAGATTTGTGCAAATCCTCTGCTTTCAGCTGTATCATCCATTGTCTTAAATTAAGATGCCTTTCCTCACTCTCTCCCTCTGATCCGCTCTGAGCGGGTTTGTCTTGGGAGGTCCCCTGGGCCTTCCACCATAAGCAGCTTTCCTTTACTTGGCCCCCTCTCCTCTAGGCCCAGAGTTTATGAGTAGGAGCTCAGGCTATTTGCTGGGCAATCCCAGCTTCTACACCCTGGGCAAGGCGTGGGTGACTGTGGCATGTATCTGCAAATAACCTGAGCCTGCAAGGTGATGGAAAGCATTTGTTCTCAGTCCTCACACCAGGTCCCCCACCCATCTCCAGACTGTTTCCAAGCACGTGCTAATCCCCCTCTCATCCCTGCTGGTCCCATCCTCCTGCAGTTTCATCCTCAAACTTCAAGGCTCCATCAGGGCATATTCCTCCAGAAAGCCATTCCCCACCTGCAGTGCACACAGCCCAGGCCGCTGATGACCAGAGCTCCCAGGGTATGCTTTGGGGACAACAAGGCAGCGATCTCTGAGCAAGGGGTCCTGGCCTCAGCACAGCAGTGTCAGTGCTACTGTCTTTCACCTGCTCCGCACAGCATCCTGACATGTGGCCTCTTGCTGCCCCTGAGCAGTAACCTTCAGGAGGTCTTGGGGGAGTAGTGTTCACCAAAGGACCTCCCTTTCTGAACACTGTCTCTGGAGAAGTCATTCAGGTCCAACCACCCACATACCTAGAGTCAGGTATAAACTGACAACACCTGGCCTGTTAAAATGGGTGAAGGCTTAAATGTCAGGGTCATGGTGCTTCAAGAAATGCTGGTTCCCCACCACGAAGTGCAGGCCCACAGGGCTTAGCCAGGTGGATGACTCCCATGGTGGTAAGCCAGCTGCTGACCGTCTCCAGGCAGCTAACCAATGGCCTCACCAACTAGGAGGCTGGGCACCTGCCTCCAGCAGCATCAGTGGTCAGGATTTGTTGGGAGCCCTGGAGGGACCTGTGGAGAGCCACACTGTTTGCCCTTGGCCCTCTGCCACAGCAAGCCGGCGATCTGGGTAACTGACACTTTAGCCCAAAGTGAAATGCTGCCCTCTCTTTCTAATCAAAGAGAAACAAAAGAACGTAAGACGACTTTGAGTCCTCATGATAACTTGGTAAGGTAGGAATTGGCCTATTTTCCCCATGGAGAGGAGAAACTGAGGCTTAGAGCAGTTAGGTGGGAAGACCAGCACATCTTTATAATCCTACTCAGTTCCCTTGCCATAATCCTGGATTTCTGATTTTGGACATAAAATGTCACCAGGCTATCAATGAGGCAGAGAAGACCAAAGAGGTTTCCCACGACAAAAAGAAAGTTGTGTGCTTTGTCTTAACCACTAATGTTGGCAAAAACCCAGGGTCCCGTGCCTTTGCCAGTATTAATACGTGAGCCACATCTGCCACCTACTGGCAAAACTAAGATCTGCAAATACAATTGTTATCTGAAACTTGGCACTATTCAGAAGACTGTATGTAGCTAGCACTCCATCTCATCTGTGGAACACAGACTTCTGTCATGAGCACCCACGGCTGGCCTGTTGGGGCTCTAGCCTAGTACTCCCATCCGTCGACTTCTGCTCTCTCCAACTGAGTTACATTTACTAAGTCTGTTCCCAAACCCATGGGCTCCAGTTTTATCTGTTGTAATGACACCAGTTAATGTTAAGTAAACCAAATGGATAATGAACGTAACAGATACAAATTATTTGAAACCCTGGTGGAATGTTTTAGAAAGATTCAGTAGAGCCCAGTTGCTAAAAATATTGTCAATGTAAGTATGAATGAATCAAAGACAACAACGGAAAACTGGTAAAAATCTAGGATTTTGCTCGCAGACTACATCAAAAGCATTTTAAAACTTGTGTTTGACTTTAAAGAAAAACCTGGAAACTGAATGTCTCAGCAAAAAACAAGAGTTGGCAAAGACTGATGAATGTACTTTTAAGTTAGAAAACAATTTTAAGGGGGGGTGGGGAGGAAGAGGAAAGAAGAGATTACTTAATTGGCTTTTAAATGATGGACCAAGAATGAATTATATTCACCTGTACAGTAAAAGGTCTTTGGAATGGTCTGTGGGTGATAAAGGGAGTAACAGTAACAGCATGTTTCAGCCTCCCCCGCTCCTTTTGATGCAGGACCCAAGGCCCCTGAAGAGTTCCCTTCTCCCCAATGTCTGAAGTAGTTCTGTCACTAGACCTGGAACTCTCCTGAGTTCCCAGCTAAGAAGGTGTGACATCATCCCACACCACTGCTGCCTCTCCGTACTCCTGTGGCCACCAAGAACCACCACCTTTGCCAGAATCACCACCCTTTCTACCATGCACGTCAATGCTACTTTCATCTCCCACCAAGCCCTGTGACAGTTGAGCTCATAGGTCTCAAAATGTGTCGTGGTCTGTGAAGACAGTAGGGAGATAAAGCCGTGGAAAGCCTTTTGGCATAGATCAAGGGGGTTGTTCTGCTGTGGCTATAAAACCATGGGGAAATGGTGGGTCTCTTTTCCCTCCTGTCTATAATGATAACTTCACAGAGCAGTTGTTCTAAGGCACATAAAAGTGTAGGTGACCTTACTCTCTGTCCTTTACAGCTTAGGCCATGGAAGCACAGAGAAGTTAAGGAGATGCACAGCAAAGCAGCATGCACACAGATGCACACAAAGCTCACCATGAAAGTATCAGCTGGAACAGGCAGAGCATGGTGGGAATTACACCAAACCAATGTCAACTGTTCTAATTCTTAATAAAAACTCAATCCTGGTTTTGAGGCATTTTTTCTCAACTGAGAAATTATTCTTACCAACCATGTAAAGATGACGTGGAGCTAAGAGTGTACAGCAGTTCTCAGGTGAGAGACCACACAAAAGGCTTGCCTTTCCGTTCACCTTCCTCCATATCTTGTAAACCATTTCTACTTGCATCAAAGCTAAAACCACCCATTTTACACTGGCTCTATGCTGATTTTCATAAAAGTATGTATTTCCCTATCAGTACAGCAACCCCATGAGGGGTGCTCCACCTTTATGTGACATGAAGCAGAGCATGGCTCATGCTGGGAGACAATTTTCCAAGATGATCTCAACTCTCCACCTTGAGCTCTGGCTCACATGAACCCGCACCATCTGTAGATCCCAACTTCTCCAATATCTGGTAAAGGAACACGTGCCATAGGTTTCTCCCTTTTTAACTCGTTCTGACCCCTCATTCTACCTCTCTTCTCTCAAGACACTGTCATGATTGCTTTACGTTTCCTGCCAAGTTTTCAAAAGTACTTTTTGCTACCTGTTTTACCACCCATTCACTCCTTGGCAATCAGAACTATGTCCCTACTTGTTCAGGCAATTCTAAAAGTCTTACATGGGCTCCAACAGGAATCTCTTCCCTATGTTCTTCCTTTGTCCACAAAATGATACTTAATGAAAATGGCAGAAAGGTTGTGCAAGCAGATGACACAGATCTCACAAGGAAAGCCTGGAGAGGTCTAAAGGGAGCAAACCAATTGTGCCCTTCCTCCCACCCTGAAATACTAAGTGGTGAGTTAACATACCTGACATGAGTTCTGTCATGGGTGCTTCCAACTAGGATGTACAAATTACAAAATACATTGACTGCATTTTCCCTGCACCACCTCTTATGTGCTGCCCAATCATCAGGGCTCCAGATCCTCCCCCAGCTCCAAATGCTCATTTTGGTGGCTTCATCTATGTCCTGGCAACGTTTGTGAATACGCCCCCTCTCTTCCATCCCCTTTGCTCTCTCAACTTGCTACCTTTGGCTACTAGTCACCAATCTCCACACCTCTGGCCTAAATAGACTTGCTTCTACTGGCAGTGACTGTCCTAAAACAAGGGTCTAGTCATGTCTTTATTTCATAGGTGGTAGGAACTCACTGTAGTGTCCTCAGAAGACTAGATTAACCAGAAAATCAGGGTGGTAGTTTAAGCTCTTTATAAAGTTCAAATCTAAGAAATGCATCCCAGTACTAACCCAAATAACATCCTCAGACACTAAAGCGAGTTCCTACCACCTATGAAATAAAGACAATTCCTGATGTTTTCCGATCTCATCCTCAGCTTCTTCCAATGTTATAGTTCTCAGCCTCCATTTGTCAGTCTCCTCTACCTCCCATTACTTCTTCATAGACCTACACCCACACCGGCCATTCATTCCTTGCCACATGAACTTACCTTTAAATCTCCTTGACTTCCCCTTAGCCTCGAATACCCTTCCTCTCTAAACCTGCATCCTTTATAAAGCCCTCCTCATTTCCTCGATTTAGTCCTCTGCCTGAGTCCTTGCTCCTCCTCTATGTAACACTATTTCGATCAGGTGGACTAGATTCTGTGATTCGTTTTAGTGTCTCTCCTCACTCCTAGCTTACAGTACATGGTCTCAGATGTATATGCTTTCATTAACTGATATTAAATAAAATACTTGTTAGAAGCCTAACATTTACAAAACATATTTAAAGTATCTTTTAGTTTCAAATGAAGCCCAAAGATACACTTGTATTTAACCTAGAACAGGTCTAAAACAACTAAAACAAAAAAATCAGTACAAAATGAATGTACCTTTTGAGGAACGATAAAAAAATGCAGTACCTAAATTAACAAGGATGAATTACATTTTATGAGTAGGTAGAAATAAAAAAAAAAATCAATGAGGTAAAAGCAAGTTTAAACACAGTATTCTGATACCTGCTTTTGCCACTGCTTCTCGCTGGAGACCACTTCACAGACTGTGCACCAGGCCCACAACTGCACGTGCTGACGGAGCAGCAGTCCTCAGATGGGGTCCAGGCCTGTCCTCCGTCTCTCCTCAGCAGGGGGAGCATCAGTGCAAGTGAGGGTGGGCCTGGCCCGGGCACAAGGCTCATCGGGGGAAGAGTTGAGCAGGAAGGAGTAGCATCATTATACAGAGGCGGGGACAGAATGCAGTGAGTGACCCTGATTTCCCACACAGCAGCCCACCCAATGCAGACAAAAAAGCATGGTAAAAGCTGGAAGTATGCTCAAAGCCAAAACCTTCTGCTTGTTTTGAAACAGAACCCAGTTTTAAATACTTATTTTTGCCAAGTGTACATGATGGTTGCTCTCTCAAATGGTTACCAAGAAACAGGTTAAGGGCATTGAAGCAAAGTTTCTTTTTTAGATAAAGTTTCTACAGCAATGTCAAACACCAGAAAAGCAAGACTAGATTAATCAGAAAATCAGGGTGCTAGTTTAGGCTCTTTATAATCTGTGAAGTTCAAATCTAAGAAATGTGTCTTAGTAGTAATATCCAAACCACAGGAAATCCTAAAATTGCCAAGAAAAATCTCTTCCACAAATTTTTATTTTGTTTTCAATAAAAAACTCTTAATTTCATAATTTTCATACCACTTTTTTCTTTTTTATTTAAAATATTATAACCATTGACATACTAGGTAACATTGTTTACATTCCAGTGGTGCATGTTTAATGAGTAGGGCATGATTAAAAACCACAATAATGATCTCAGCATTCCTACAAAGTGCCCCGTTTTGTTTTGTCTAGAGTGGAGGGGAGGAGAGGGGAAGAGAGGGGTTGAAATACTGGGAGGGAGAGGCAAGAAGAGGAACGGCATCATCGCAGAGGGAGAAAAACAAATGTCAATTATCATACTTCGGTTCCCAGGTTTAACAACCTGGTGAAGAGGATAAACTGTAATGAGAAAATAGATGTCACAGTCCAGGTAGACAGCTACTTCAGCTTAACTTCACCATTCAGCTAAAAGATTAACAGCTTCTCAAAAATATACCAAATATTGGGCCTACAAAAGTAATTTATTTCTCCGTAAAATTTGCTAAGATTTACTCCTTTTGTAAAATGTAAAGAATGGACTGCTGTCACGAGCAGGTTCCTACTTACAAAAACAGACAGTAACAATGTCAACAAGCACATCTAACACAACTTTCCAAGATACACAGTAATAGATTTTACACATGATGTCTCTTACTGATGCAAGGTATATATTTTACATACTTACTGGTATTGTGTCAACATTGGCTAAAAAGTATTTAACGCACATTTGTAATTCACACTCAGTGAAGATCTAACAGTAAGGGCAACAGCTTACTTGGGAAAGCATAGAAAATTAGTGTGAGGTAGTTCAATAAAAACCTAGTTTAATTTGCAAGTCATTGTGAGAATAGAACATTGTGCAAAACTAATCCACAGGTAATAAAGTTTCAGTAACGAAGAGAATCTAAACCAGAAATGGCCAGAAAGTGCTACTCTTATTAGACTCTCCATAAGAGCACTTAAGAGCAGTTAGCTTGAAATTAATTAGGATGTTTGTTTTCCTTACAAGTTTTCTAATCATACCCCAAACTACACATTTCTGCTTCAATGCCCTTTACCTCTTCATCTTTCTTTCTATTAAGGAAAAATTATTTTCCTTTAATTCAGGAAAAACCTAAGAGAGATCAGTAGAAACACAATGCACAGTAAAATTCAACAGGATATGTAGAAGCAACATTTAAGAGGGCTGCTAAGGACAGAATGGTAGTGTGTGGTTTTTCTACCATAAGAGAAGTTTACTGGGGTCATAGGGCTTCATGCATCCACTCTACAGCTAATGCGTGACTAATGACATTCACAAACAAACTACAACAGTATTTTTGAAAATATACTATGTTTTCTTCTCAAAATGTTGTGCAGGCTAATGCCTAGGCAACACTGAATAGTTAAAGTCTTCATACATGTAGCAGATACTGGCCAACAGAGCAAACCAAGTCTTAATCTGTAACCAAGGAAACAGCTTCATTTGCCTGCTGCTGATTACACTATCAGACACTGATGTCCTCTTCACCTTCATCTTTTTAGACAACTTGGCAGGACTAGCATAGAACAGAATAATGTAAAGGCTTACAGTAAGTTTGCTGCTTTACTATCAAGCTTCTCTTTATCGTTAAGGGGGCTGTGTGGTAGCCTTCTCATGTAAGAGGCTGGTATTTCTCTCAGGGTGTCTGTATGGAGACACTGTGCCTTCACCAACTTGGAAGAGTGCATACCAGGAACAATCAGCAGCCAAAGGTGCACAATAAACTGAAAATTGCTCAGCACACAGTATAAAAGAGCTGAGATGCTATATTTATGTATATTATAATGAAGTGATCCCAATGACCTTAAAAATGGTGAGTATACATTTGAGGGTAAGAGAATAGCAACCAAGAATACACACAGCAAGAATTGGTTAAGTTGAATAAATACTGTCAAAATAATTTTCTGACAGTAAGAAAATGGGCATATTGAGTGCATAAAAATCCAAAATATAGGCTAGAAAAAGAAGCTTTACCTAAGTACTACTTGATAAAAATGTTATTTTTAACTTCTCTTAAGAAAAAAAAAAAAGAAAAATGTTTAGGATGCTTTAAAGATTATAAAATATCTGGGCATGGTGGTACATGCCTGTAGTTTCAGCTACTTAAGCAGTTGAGCTGAAGGAGGACTGTTTGAGCCCAGGAAGAGTTTAAGGCTGCAATCAGCTATGATGATGCCGCCACAGCACTAACTCTAGCCTAGGTGAGTGCATAAGACCCTATCTTGGGAAAAAAATAAATAAATAAAAATAAAAAGATTATAAAATAGAAAGAACCAATGTATATTTTGCTTAACAAATTTAAGTGAAGAAGGGAAGTTGATTTAGATGTAGTGTTAAAAACCTGGGGCACACAACATATATATAGTAAACAAGTTTGTTTTTAGAATATAATAAACTGCTAAGTATTTTGGTTTACATTAAGTAATGTAAGTTTGTTTTCTTTGAATTCAATGGAAACATGATGGCCGGCAAGTGGGAGCTGGCATTTACAACAAATGATACAGTACTCAGAACACCTGGTTTTCCTTGCTTAACCAAGATCTGTATCAAGAGATGGCTTATCAACAATCAAACATGAAATATGGGAATCTTCTGAAAGCACGTCTGCTATGAAAGTGCAATAGTGACACAATCTATCCTAAGGAAAACTAATTAACTGTCAAACTAACAAACCAGGAACACACCTATGCTCAAATGTGTCTACAATTCAAAAAGTGTTTTAGTCTTAAAACCTGAAGTTGCCTAATAAAATTAATGCACCATGTTGTATGAGTAGAAAAGGGATAGATAACAATGCTGGGGGCGGAGCTGTGCTGGAAATCATAACGCTAAACTATCAAGAACAAACCTGTTTCAAAGTATATAAAAAGGCTAATGTACTTTAATATGAAATATTGCACATTAACAGTGACCTAAAATACCTTACTCAAAAGCAATTTTGCATTAAGTATTAATATACAAATAAAATGACAAGTGAACCTTCAGACACTGTGTGCTGAGCTGTATCTGTTCTTGCTCCTTTTGGGCATGAATTCCAAAGAGCATTCTGCCTAGAACCTTGCCACTTATTTAAATATGCATTTCCTAGTTCATTATAAGAAATCCTTCGTTTCAGAGATAACAAAAGGTGGTTGGGGCTTGGATCTGTCACAGATAATGTATTTTACTTGGGAAAATTCAGTTATAGAGAAATATTCTGCAGATATAAAATGTAAACAGTTAACATACACTTGTCAGGAGCAGCACCATTCTTAACACTACTCAACATCCACATTGCATGTTATATTGAAAATTAGGTATAAAAAATGAAAGACTCAAGACTAAATAACCACCATTTATGCCTGCTCTGCTCAATGTGAAAAAACAGTCCTTAGAAAATGATATCCTATATATGGCTGTGTGCTACTATTATCAGATGAACGGTATATATTGCTCATTTGATACATCACCTACACAAATCTAAGTAGGCTTAGGAACCTCCCAACAGCTAGAATAGATATGATTATGCTACAGGTAGAATCAAAAGGTCAGGCACAGCAGAAGACCTGGTGCTCAACTGACTGGCACTCCAAGTAATAGGTAAGCAGAAAGGTCCAAGGGCCTGAGGCTACAGGAAATGGAAAGACCAGATTCTAAGAGCATTGCTGGGGCCTACAGCCTGAGTACATTAACTCAGTGTATTGTATACAAAAACAGGCTCATAGCTAGTAGAAGTGAACCATCTGTTTATTTGCATTGAAATGTATTATTCATGAAGTATCCTCTTGACTTTATGTGATCATAAACTTTGAGCATGCCACAAATTTGCAGAATACATCATATTCTTTTTACTTGACTTTTGTTGGGTGGGGTGGGGATAAGAAGGTGGTGGGGGATGCCCAGCATCTTCAAAGACATGCTCTAAGTTATTCTGCCATTTAGATGATGGGGCCTTGTCAAAGTTTAGTAGGATGCCTACCAACTATTGTAACTAAATTAGATCTGGCAAGTAGCAAATTTTGGAGGTCTCTTAACACGTTCATCATTTACAGTAGTTATTCCTGAATATAACTGGCTACGGGTTATTTTCCCTCACTCCTCTGGGGTTATTTCATTGACAAGCACATAACCCTGAAGGATAGTCTCATGAACAAAACATCTGAAATAAATTCTAATAAAAAAACTATAAAAATCTTAAATAATTCATGATATAGGCAAGTCACCACATAATTGCTTTGATAAACAAAATCTTACAAATTCAGTAAAAAAATCAGCAGCATAAGATAAAGCAAATATGCAAAAAATTTAAACCATGATAAAATAATTAGGTTTACATTATACAGTTAATTACAGCAAAAAAATACAATACAGTTTTGTTGCTGTTTTAAAACACAACTTAGGTTTTAAATTACATCACTTGAAATTAAAAAAAAATAAGCTACTTTACTAAAAAATGAATCCTACACTTTTTTGAAAAATCACTAAAAAGTAAGACCACTGAATTGCTTTCAAAGTAGTTCTATCAATAACTAACCACCTCCCCATCCTTCCCACCCCCCACAAGGCCCAAGTAGTCATCTACAGCAGCCCAGAGGCCCAGCTGATGCTTCTAAACTGCTGTCAGTATCCGAGGCCAAAGTCGGATCTGTTGACATTGAAGACACATCATTCACAGACGACGATGACGATGGATGCTGAGAGCCATTGATCACTGCTGCACCTGTGCTATGAGAAACAAAACAGCAAATCAGTTGCAGACAGAGTCGCAGACCGAGCTACTTGCACTGTACTACTTCCCTCCAGTGGTTAATAAGTTTTGTTGGGTTTAGTAAGGCTTACTGAGAATAATCACAAATGATATTTAATATAACACTAACTTAAAAACACTCTTCATTGCCAGCTATGAGGGAAGAATCTTGAAAATGTTTAGAAATCTGGAGTCCTGATCTTTCGATGAATTTGTTTTTCAGTTCAAGACAATAATTGTAAGTTTAAGCCACATTTAGAAATGGTCCTGCAGCAAGATCCATAAAGGGAGTTTGAGGTGTTTGTGAATACTATTGACAATATACACAAAACTGTCTGTATTGCATTTTACTAGAGAAAAAAAATTTCAAAGGCCCATATGACTATAAAAGTTAAAAGCTACTGTCCTACAAAAAATTATGATACTTTCTCACTGAAAAGAAAAAGTCCAAATGGTATTTCTGGTATGCCTTGTTTTAAAGCAAAAGTCAAGACAAAGAATAAAATTATTTTAACTGAAAGGAACTTTAGTTCAACTGTCCCAGTTTACATAAGGTTATGTAATTTGCCAGGGTCATTCAAGTGATTTAGTTAGGTAAAACTCAGGTCTTTTTATTTCTATTCTAATAAATGTGATAAATAAAAATGTGGATTTATTAAGTAGATGAAGTAGGAGCAAACTGTTTCCTTTACCAAAAGTATTACCTAACAAGCATTTCTTGACTTTTAAAAGTAATAGGCATACCTGACCTAAAGAGAGAAATCCTCTTAAAGGGGCTGGGCTGGGAAGGGGGTAGGAATGATTTACACAAGAGGATAAAGAATATGTTAAAGGCAACTCATGTACTAGGTTAATGTACTTTTGAACCACATGGTCACTAAATAAGGGTCATTCTACATTTGAATAATCAAGTAATACAAAGATTCTCAAAAATATCCATATGGAATAGAATTAATGGTTTCAAACTGAACACTAAGCAGAATTTCTGAGGGGATGGTTCAGGCACCCAGGATGTAAAAGCCAAAGAGGTTGAAAATCACTTCCCCTGAACTCAGCATCTTAGTGTTTGAGATTATCCTTGCATTCTGTCTCAATGAGCAATATAACAAATATTACAGGTCCTCTGAGAGCTTTTTCTCAAATCTAACAAGGAAATAGGAAGGGTGGAGAGAATAGGCAAATGTATAGGGCACTAGGGAGGTGTTCTGAGAGATGAAAGAAATGAAACCACAAGGGACAGAGTAGGTGATGGGAACTGACATGGGACAAAAAAGCAGGCTGATTATTTAGGCCTTAACAGAAGAGAGAAAAAGGAGAAAGGTGATAACCGCCAAGATCCAAGAAAGGTTCATTAGGTTCCTACCCAGAGTGAAACTGAGACGCTACATTCTTTTTAGTTCAATCAATATGAACACTATAGAACAGGCCTTCCAACTGAACACCACAGTATATACAGATACCATACAGAGTACACCACGGCTAGCCTTCTAAGATTTGTACTGAAACACTCAAACCATAAAATGGCTCCACCATGTATACTTTTTATATATGCCTTTAGTTCAGGGTCTCTTTTCCTTTATTCAAATTTCTTAATGTGATAAAAATTAACCTTTAAATGCATCATGATGAACTCTTTAATTTGAAAACCAAGTACCAAAGAACTTGAAAACCAAGTTCTTTTTTGAAAAAAAGAAAAAACACTTGTTTTCTCTAAACTTTAAAGCAATACAGTAAATTATCAAATATCTGAATGGCAATAATAGGGAAAATCTTTAATCTCAAGTACCTGGGTTCATTTCCCTCTCAGGTAAATACCTACATACTGAAGGCAAGCAAACTCATTTTAACATCTGCCAAACAAAAATAAAGATAGAAAGGCAATCGATTTGGAAAAACAGAATAATTCATTTATTAAATCAAGTGGAAATGGTACTGTGATTATCTGGTACTTTGATTTATCAAAGATTGTTCCTTATTTTTGTAACCAATTGTTTACAAAATGAATATTTTTATAATAATTTATCGACACCCTTCGTTCTAAGCTATAACTGAAAATACAGAAAAAGTTTATAGTCCTCAAGTCTTTATCCTTTCCACTGACTTACTTTTCTGTGACCATAACCAAGTGCTGCTGTCTAGGAAATTATTCATTTTTAAGTTAAGAGCAAATTGAACAGCTCTATCTCATGAGGTTATGACATTTACTCATTTAACATTTAACATCCGGTATATGCCCCTCATTCAGATAGTAGTATGGTAAAGTATAAAGCTCCCAAATAATGGACTTTTCAAATCCTGAGCTCCCATCACAAACAATTTAGTTATATTACTATGTAGCAATAATATAAAGCTAGTTAATTAACTACACAATTAAAGCATTTATAATGCAGCTTTTAATTTGCTGTAAGAAAATTACGAAGAATGGTCAAAATAGGTAAAAACTATCAAAATTAGTATTTTCAACTGGATCTGTTGTTATAATCCAGAGGACTGCATTCAAAGATACACAATTCTAAAATCTAACCAAAGATGTCAAAGAAAGCTACAAAAATGACATACGTATGTTTATAGTACACAATGGGCATCTGAAACTATAATTTAAAAACCTTACCCATAAATAAGATGCTAAGTACAAGATAAAATATCCATTTTTTCCCTTAGAATGTAGAAAAAACTTTGAGGTATTAACTGGCATACTTTTACTCAAAGTAAAGACCTATCTTCTGAACTACTACTCAACCTTTGAGGCTCAGCTCAAATTTCACCACTTGCATGAAAATGTCCTAACCTCTGTAGCCAGAGAAATCTCTGCTGCTAGTCAGAGATAAAATGGGATTTAAAAAAAACCATACACACTCTCTGACGTTATTACTTCTACTTAATAGATTTATAATCCTAAATTATTTAGATTTCCTGACCTTAGTTTCCTCATCTGTAAAATGTGCATAAAAATCCCAACCTTGATATCTTAAGGGTGGAAAGAAATAAAGTACATAAGCCACCAGTGTCTGTCATGTGGTATGTACTTAAAATACACATTACCTGACATTCAACATTTCCTTTCACTTCTTTATACTTTCACATGTGCTAAAATTAAATATAAGATCAGCTTATGATAAAAGAAGTTTTAACTCCTGGAAGCCAATTTTCTTTTCTGAGAACGAACACTTTCTAGTGATGGTTTTAATGTTATTGTCTGTGTTCAACAAATCTAAAGTACCAAAAAGGGAAAGACAATAACTTGGTATTGCACGTACCAAATTTTGCAGTGAAGCTTTTGTTGATTTAGTCAAAATAAAAATTGGCAAAATCATAGAAAAGTAAGTATATTAAATTTTGAGAAATTTCTTCTTTAAAGACATGGCAACTATCCCAACAAAAAAAGGTTTTAAATTTATGTTCTTCAATGGAATGTCTGTATTGAACATGTCAGCAAAAAATGTGATTTGCATTTTATAAAGTGAGTTACCAATACACTGTATATGTGTGATGTATTGGTACAATGGTATACCGATACTTTCAAATTTAACCATCAAATTACACTCTTTATATTTGTTAAACTTAGAATAATAAGGGTTATATAAACATGGAAACAACTGTATGTTTCAGGCCACTAAAGATTATAATACAAGAAGTAAACTGTAATCTTGACCACGTTTATATTGTAACCAACCTAAAGGAGAGGGCTGCCCCCGTATAACTCCATTCTTGGTTCTCTCCTCCAAGTCCATAACTTCCTTATATATCAATTCTGAAAGAGAAGTAAACAAAAATATACTTTTTAAAGTCCCAGAGCCTATTTCACAAGATACGTGTGGTTAAGAAGTACACATTTTTACACATATTAAGTACTTCAAACAGTGTCCTTACAATAGCAGTGTCCTTCAGTGTTGGCCTAGATTCAATTTAACAATTTAACAATTGTGTTAACAATTTCTTAATATTCATCCATGAATTATTATATTGAAAGAAAGTAAAAACCTCTAACTAAAGTTTCTTAAGTTGCTTTGATAGCACTGGGGTTAAAGCTGTATCTTTTTTATTCTGCCAGCACCTTGTACTATACTGTATCACACCCACATTATATTCTGTACTTCAATGCCTGTTGATATCTGTGTCAGTGAGGGACTGTACCATGTTTGTCTTATTAACTTCTATTTCCTAAGCATAGGTGGTACACTGTAGGGGTTCAACCAGATATCTGCTAAAAAATTTAAATCAAATATTATGCGGAAGCATCTTTTTTTTTTTTAATACAGTAGAACCTCCATAGTTGACCACTTCCCTACACTGACTACCTCTTTAAGTTGACCTCATGCTCATAGACCAGATATGCACCCCATGAACATATCAGTACAGCCCTCCTAGTTCCTTATTTTGACCATCTCCATGTCAACCATTTTATTGCATTCTCCAAGATGGCCAATTTACAGAGGTCATACTGTATTTTTCTTACCCATTTATTCCTTCACAGAAGGACACTTCTTTAATCATCTACTCCTATCAACACATTTTTACTAGAGTGAAGGAGGCAGATAGCTACATTTCAACTCCTTTTGAGTAGCCCAGCATGAAATGGCATCACTGCCAAGAAAATTTCTCTAGGGGAATGTTATTCTTTAGCTAGGCTTCTGGACAGCAGGTAGACTTCTGTGAGGACTACTCCAACTAAAGAAAGATGCTGGGTGCTACTTGGCTGGTGCATGCACTTCCTGTTCTCTACTCAAGATTTTAAGTGTGGTCTGTCTTGTGAATCTAAACATTTACTGAAGAAGAATGTCCTGGGAGATGCTACATGACTGTTATTTATCATCTTCTTTCATGGAATCTTTTTAGAATTGCATGAAAGCAATGAACCCTCTTCTGAGAAAAATGTACAAACAAAAAATGTTGCATAGAATTTCAAGGAGTCTGTGTAATTCCTGAAGATTAAACTTATGATAAAGAATCTCTAATTATAGGCTATGACAACATTTACATTGTTAATTAGGTAAAATAAGTGAATATATTAGAAGGAACAGGAGCTAGATACCTAAGTTTGCTTGCTGTGGTAACCGCAGGCTTGGAAGGAGAAAAATAGAAAGCCTCTACAGAGGAGAGAATAAGAGATGCTTTTCTTCAAAGAAACAAAAAGAAATGATAAACATTTACAGAGAGGAGGATTTTTTTAAAAAGAAAAAAATAGCACCCCTTTAGGAAAAGAGATTAAAGCAGAAGAACCAAAGCTAATTAAGAGTACTAATTAGGCAAAACAATCTGTAGTTAATGGTTTTGGCAATACATTTTTTTCTTTCTGCTATCATGCTAAAACTCTCAAGCGGATCCTGAAAAAAGTAGTCTGTGAGTTATTACTAAAATGCACTCGGGCCTAGGGAAAAAAGATACAGAATAAAGGCAAAATATTTTTAAAATAATCAAAAGTCCCAAAACAAAAACACTGTATTTCAACAAATGAAAACACTTGCATTTCAATGATTTTAAGAGTTCCTTTTTTTCACAGTTTAATCTCTGAAATTGGTTACATCTTACAATCAATGGCACAGTACAACTGGCAGTATTTTCTCTAATGGTACATACTGGTATATCTTACAATTGGTATCCTATTATGACTCTATGAAATACCATAAATATTAAATTAATGGCGTTCAACTAAATATTATAAATATTGACTAAATGTCAATTTAAAAATATTAGGTTAATATTTTAATAGATACTCTGGTCCAGAATTATATCCTTAAAAATTATTTATCTTTTTTTTTTTTTTTGCAGTTTTTGGCCGGGGCTGGGTTTGAACCTGCCACCTCTGGCATATGGGGCTGGCACCCTACTCCTTTGAGCCACAGGCACCACCCCTTTAAAGATTATTTATTAAATATTCAGACTCATTAGGCCCTACCCAGTTTTGTCATTCTGCTAGGCTCCACTAACCATAAGCCTCCCAACTCAGAGAAAATTAATCTTTGGTTATTCCTAAGAAGAAAGAATCACATTCATTCTTATTACAATAAACTTACAGATGAATTACCTGTTCATTTTTATACCTTCCCAGTCCCCTCTGTATCCTCAGTATTTCAGTACTCAGCTCTTAATAACAGGTCTTCTGCTCCACGTTAGGATGAGGTCAAGAAGGGGGTTAGGGTTTTACTCTAGGTCACATAGCTACAAAAGTGGTCAAAAGACTCAGGGACACCTATACAAATACAAGTAAAGAGGATCTTTACCTGGGCCAAATGTCCAGGGGATCTTTTAAGGTAATATTTTAATGTTTCCCTAACTATCAAAGCATCATTAATAATCAACCACATTCATAAAATAGAATAAAACTATTATATTAGCTTTGCAAAGTTTAACAATTAACCCACACTGCTAGGGTGGGGGCAAAAAGAGACTCTTGCACAGTAATGTTGGAAGTATATACTACTTTGAAGAGTTATCTGGAAATAGCTGAAAAATGTCTTTTGGCCCAACATAGCTACTTTTGAAATTTGTCTTACAGGCATGCTCTCAACAACAGACTGGACACAACTTAAAAGTGTTCTTTGGGAGCTGTATATAGAAACAGTGATACATCTGTACAGAACAGTAACCAGCTATTAAACCAAATGAGGCAGATACATGGACCAAGAGAGAGCAATCGTCAAGATATAATATGATTATATTAGCAAAGCAAGTGTGCACACAAGACACAGCATACAAACATGGGTGATTTTAAAAGGGTGGGAGAAGAGATAATGGGAGACACCAAACATACTTATATATGTGGGAAAGTTTTGAGATGTACAAAAACCAAACATAAAGTCCACATGGATGGAAACAAACGAAGCCCACCCAGCAACACCAATAAGCAGAGCAAGTCGAAACTTGCACAGGTGAATCAGGAAGGATGCTGTCTACTGTGTTTCTTGGAAGTAAAATAATGGACCACAACACAGTCTGTCTCAAAACTTGACCATGGAAAAACAAAAGAAAGTACTGTATGAGGTTATGAAACATGGTAAATTAAGATTAAATGAAAGAGGGAAATAATGATATAATTAAATATTAGTTACGAGTAAAGGAAAACATCACTAATTTCCCAACATGAGGAATAAATTACCATAAAAGGCCAGAAGCTCTTTCAGTTATCTAAGAATCTAATCAATGTTACCTTTCCACTCTTCTATTGTGTGTTCCCTTTCATCTAATTGCTTATCAGGTATCTTTGGTGGTGGCTGAAAAACACAAGGGAACAGTAATTAAACCAATATACTGGTAGCACAATATTTATTTTTTTTTTAATTTGTTATGGCCCTTAATTAGGGTATACTGGCAGTATTTAAGTCTCTGAAATTATTTGAATTATTAGCCAGACTTGTAAAGATGCATCATTACACCAAGACTGATCAACTATCAACAACCTCCTTATGTAGAAAGACTAGTTTTGGAAGACTCCTTCATTGCAGGAAAAAGATGTTTAATTATCTTTTCTTTCTCTTCTAGTTTCTTAATTGTCATATTTTATTTCTATCAGAATTAAGCTATCTATTAGATACAATGATTTGTTCAATAACTCAGGATGTTCCCCCAAAGTACTCAACATCTTAGCTTCTCTGATCAAGTATCCAAGCAAGGTGGCAAAAAAACAGTGGGAGCTAACATTATTTTGTGTAGGGAAGTGCTTGGATATGCTCATTAGCTTAATTACAGCATTCTTCATGCAGAAACAGAAAAACACCACCACCATGTATCTATATTTTTATTTAAAATCAAAAAGTCTCCCCCCAACTTAACATTAATTCTAAGAATGCAATATGTTCGTCAAACATTAGGAAAACTTACAGCTTCTGCTTCAGAAGGATCATACCAGACATTGATATATGGGTGTTGGAGAGCTTCATCTACAGAGATCCTTTTAGATGCATCTATTACCAGCATTTTAGATAACAAATCCCTTGCCTGGCTGGCTGCAAAAACAACGATGTTAATGTACACGTATTCATAAAGGTTTGCAAATTATCAGTGTGTTTCAGAACTTGAGATTGTCTTCTATTTAAAAAACTATTTTTTAAAAAGAATAGTTTTTTACTATAAAATTAGGTCATATATTGTATTAAAAAATATAAAATTAAAGACAAAAATAACTAAAACCTCATTTTGTTCCATGATCCAGAGATAATTACCTTGTGTGATGTTCCATAAAAACACGAATACATACACACACACAAAGACAACACACATGTACACACCCAAGATGGGATTAAACGTATGTATCTGTAGAAAGTACCTTTAAGTTTGTTGTGTTCCGAGTCAGCTGGAAAAAGCACGTCAGGGAAGAGTTTCTCAAAGCTATATCCAGCATATTTAGGTCTGTTTTCAACATAAGTCCTTACTGTTGGTTGTAGCTTCTTCATGAATTCAGGACATGGTGTTCCGAGCTGTTCAATAACTTTATTCCATTGATCAATATCTAATATGAAGTAGCTAAGAAAAATACTCCATATCTAATGTTGAACACATTAGTTATATTACAAGAAAGCAGAAATGTTTAAAATCCTAAGAAAGAATGTGGCAGTTATAAATTTTATATCTCACAGCCACCTGTAAAAAGGCAATGATTGTAGGTGGACAGACATGATCAATAAATAAGCTTTGTTAACCTTATTTATTGTGTGTGTACACTAATACTGATTTTACCATAAAATGAAGCATAAACTCACAAACTCTAAACACAAATTGCAAGTGATTCAAAGAATAATGATAATCACTACCCATAGGGAATTTGATGTAAACTGTACATAATTCTAATATATAACATTTGTCTTTTCTTCCACCTTATCAGGAAACATAAATTTCCTATAGAAAGAATATTTCTATAATGTCTTTTTTGAGTTTTCTACACTAACAGAAAATAACCAGTAGCAATAAAAATGATGGCATCAATAAATGTGGCAATTATTTGTACAAATTTAAAGGACACATGTGTAATTTTATAACATGGATGTATTATGTAGTAGTGAAGCCCTGGCTTTTAGTGTATCCATCATCCAAACGATGTACATTGTACCCATTAAGTAATTTCTCATCATCCAGACCCCTCCTATCCTCAGTTTTTTGATAAATTATAGGTTAGGATTCCCTGGTTCCCTTCCTCCCAGGCTTTACACTCCAAGCTCCTGGAGACCAAGGCCTAAAATTCTTGTAACCTACTAAATATGGCTTTCCCATCTCTTCTAAAACAATTCTAAGTGTTACTAATTGATAAATACGTAACAGACCACTAACATAAATATTAAAAGTATATGAACAAATGCATAAATCCTAATCTAATCATCTCCATATAAAACTATACTGCTGAAATTCTCAGATGAAAGAATTAGTATGTTATGTTGAGTAATGAGACAACACTCAAAAGACACAAACCACAAAGAACATTAACAAAAAGAAGTTGGGGAAAAAACAAAAGGATGGCCAGAAGCAACAGACAATTTCAAGTACTTAATTCATATTAAATCCTAAGTACTTCTAGAGCTATTCAAGTGCATAATTATTAGAAATTTTTAATACAAGCGACGATATTTGATTTAGGTTAAATAAATCACTCAGAACCAAGTAACTGGATAATTACAATTGAGCAGTTTTCAGAATTAACACATGAAGCAATAATGAGGACAAGGAAAGTCTATGTCAAATAGCAGGTGGTATTTTAAAAGAGAAATTTAACAATATTTAGTATTAGGGAGAGACAAAGTGCATTATACCTCACCAAGCTGAAGGGCTGTCATACATTTTGACCTTTAGAAACTACATTTTAGGCCAAAGGTAAGGATACGATCTGTACCTGGGAACAAAACACCACCTTTGATCATTTCTCCCATGATGCACCCAACTGACCAAATGTCAACTGAAAACAAAATGCAATGACATTAACATAAAGATTTTGGTTAAAAAAAGAAAAAATTAACAGAAAATCACACACACCATGTATACTTTAAAATTATAAAAAGCAGTATAAAATAAAAATGAGTGACAGTGAATGTGCTCTGACCACCAGCAGAGACTGTATGTCCTACTGCCAGATGCAGCCTACAAATATTCCAGCTTCCTATCTCAATAATTTTTGAATTATAACAGCCACAAACTTTGTACCTGTTTAAAAATCCCGTATGTATGAATGTAGCATATTCATTTTCAGTAGAGAACATAGAGAGGTTCATCACCTAACTAATCAAACTGCTCCAGCAGCACAAGGATACAGTCCCTTCCTGGAAAGAGGATTTTGTGGCAAACCATTTCTCCCATAATGCACCCCACAGACCATAAATCCACTATATGTTTGCAGCACAAAAGAAGGAAAAGCAAAGCAAAAGGTCGTTAAAATCAAAGAAGCATAATATGATTGCATTATATAAAAACTGCAAAACATCACAAAAAGAAAAAAGTGACTGTAATTTTAGCTAATGGAATAATTTAAAACATAAAATATTATTCAGAAGGCTTTTGGTTCACAAAAGAAAATGTAAAGTGTGGCATTTTAACTACATATTTAATTTTAAAGTGAGAGTTATGCACAGAAACTGTATAAACTTAAAAAACCTGCATATTTTGTACATGAGTATCTATAAAATATGAAACAGAACTAAACACAAACTTTGCAAATAAGGCTAAGAACGTACATGAGGTAGCAAAATTACGAAAATGAGATCTCTTTATTATTTTGAGGTTCAACTGTGCATTATACTCTCTCTTTAAGTTAAATGAAAGAAAAAAGCATGAGAAAATAATTTAGCATATTAAAATACTTAACAGAAATGTCTCTATGAATAATTACAATAAAAAGTTAATCTAAAGCTCTTCAGAAATTTTCAAACTGGATTTCACATACTTATTTGAGAAGTACTATGTTTATTCTGAATTAAAAGTCAATTATTTTCTTGACAACATCATTCTACATTAACCCTACTATCCTAAAAGGTGCAAGTACAAGAGAATATAACTCCTAATGAATTAATTCATCAACTAACAAGAAAACCTAGTAAAAAAAGTATATTTCATGTTTCCTATCTAAAGTTTTTTAAACCCATAAAACCAAACTGCTTTTAAGCAGTTAGTTTTGTCTGGACACAACATGAAAGTTCCCACAGTTTTATTATCTACCAGACTACCTTTTCCAGCATTAAATGAGGACCCTAATCAATGTTGCAAATAATCTACTAGACAGGGGGACAGGCAATTGGGGGATCTCCACTTGCTTAATAAAATTAACAACACACCATGACTTTTTATCTTTAGGTTTATCGAACAAAAAAGAAAATAAAAAAAAAAAAGAAGAGAGTAGGTGCTTGTAGTTCAGTAGAAAAAAAGGGGGAGGAATGAGCAATTTAAAATGAAAAGTCTTAGAAACTTGCATTTGGTTTTGAGGTTAGAAGGCTCAAATTCTTTAAGATCAAAATAGGAAAAGGACATGAAAGATGTTAGATACACACTTCACCCTTTTCTAGGTCTTAGAAAATTAGGTAAAGTCTCTACTTTCTAACACGGTACACTCTTAGAAGGAAGCAGCCAGTTGGAGTCTTAGGAGTTAAACTGGGAATTACTTTTGGAAATCATGTGGAACTGAAGTTTCCCTAGAGTTCATATTAAAATGAATATAAATCTTCTATTCATGGCATGATTCGCCTTCCAAGGATAAAATTTTAGGCCCAGAATGGTAGCTCACACCTGTAATCCTAGCACTTTGGGCTAAGGGAGGAGGATGGTTGGAGGTCAGGAGTTTGAGACCAGCCTGAGCAGGAGTGAAACTCATTCTCTATGAAAAACAGAAAAATTAGCCAAGCACGGTGGCGCACAACTGCAGTCCTAGTTACTAAGGAAGATGAGGCAAGAGCATCACTTGAGCCTAGAAGTTTGAGGTTACAGTGAGCTATGATGATGCCACTGCACTCTAGCTCAGAAGACGGAGTAAGACCTTGTCTCAAAATAAGTAAAATAATTTTAGAGAAAAAGTTGATATTCATAAATCAGTCCTTCAGAGAAAATTTTTTTCCAAGGTTTTCATTTTTGACAAATATCTACTTAAATTAAGACTTTTGTGGCTCAACGCCTGTGGCTCAGCGGGCTAAGGCGCCAGCCACGTACACCTGAGCTGGCGGGTTCGAATCCAGCCCGGGCCCGCCAAACAACAATGACGGCTGCAACCAAAAATGGCCGGGCGTTGTGGCGGGCACCTGCAGTCCTAGCTACTTGGGAGGCTGAGGCAAGAGACTCGCTTGAGCCCAGGAATTGGAGGTTGCTGTGAGCTGTGATGCCACAGCACTCTATCCAGGGTGACAGCTTGAGGCTCTGTCTCAAAAGAAAAAAAAAAAAGGACTTTTGTATAGATTTTATAGAGAATGGCAAACTTTACATATCTGGGTTACAATTCATGTTGGTAACCCTCAAAAAACAAAAAGATTTTGAAAACTGCAAGCATGAGAAAAGATATTATCTGGGTCAGTGAAGATCAAAGCCATTTTAGCCTGGTTCATACACAAAATTAGCTTTAAAGAGTCTAATTTCTTAGTCTACTACGCAAAAAAATGCATCATTTATTAATTATTCTATACTTTGCAATGCAAAAGCAATCTTCATGTTGGTGGGTCATTTACAGTATCAATTCTCCAAAAACAAACAAAACAAACAAACTTCAAATTTTAGGTGGAGAGAAAGAAAACAGTATATTTACCTAAGAATAAAGGACTGATAGTACATGTTTAGTTTGTTTTTAATTAGCTCAGAAAAGGAAATTAAGCTAAAATCTTCAACTCAATGGTTTCTTTTACAAAATGAATCTTAAAGGCTGATTTAATACAAACTCTCTACTCAAAGTAACTGCCATTCTGGACTCCTTGTCCGAAAAATATCTGTGTCTTATTCTAGGCAGTATTTTGCATGACGTCACTAAATTTAAAAAATTACATTTAATTCCATAAAATTCCAGATTTTATCTCTTAAATTTCTGAGACTCACCAAATGTCTTCACAAAAGTATGCATATACATAAAAATTATATAAATTCATGATTTACATAGCAGGTAATTTTTTTCAACCATGATTCAAAGATTGATTAAGTATGAATGCATAAACACACACATAAAACTATATGCCATTTGCTGAAGGCTGGACACGAGGCTCTGATAAAACATTGCTTTCTCCAAGAGGTCACCTTAATTATCCATGAACTCTGCAGAAGGCCTTATTGTACCTCTTAAAAGTTTATACTAAGTGCTACTGCTATTAACTTTAGTTTCATGTGGTTGGAAATATGGGCAAATATCACTAATGCACACTAAGATTACTACTAAGAATTTACTGTGTGTCCCACCGTATACTTCCCTGTACCCCGGTTAGAAATGTTCATTTTCAAGTTATAGGCAAGCAAAGGGCAGATATTCTGATTAAGAGGTCATAGCAACAAATTCTTCATTCAATGCTAGTACTGATGGTATGTAGTTGTATTTAAATAAACAAGGTCCCCAAGTTCTTCCAAATATGTATTTATGACAAAATTAATAGTTACTTTCAAATTCTTTTTTTTTTTTTTAAGAGACAGAGTCTCACTTTATTGCCCTCAGTAGAGTGCCGTGGCGTTACAGCTCACAGCCACCTCCAGCTCCTGGGCTTAGAGGAGCCTCAGCCTCCTGAGTAGCTGGGACTACAGGCGCCCACCACAACGCCTGGCTTATTTTTCTGTTGCAGTTTGGCTGGGGCTAGGTTCAAAGCCACCACCCTCGGTATATGGAGCCAGTGCCCTACCAACTGAGCCACAAGCGCCGCTCTACTTTCAAATTCTTGATCCACATTTCAAACATATCTAACTAAATGCACTTCAGCTTAAGTATTTACAAATAAATAGTGTATGCTTACCATTTTCCTTGTAGCCCATGCCTAGGATGACCTCAGGTGCTCTATAGTAGCGAGTCACTACGTAAGGCGTCATCATAAAACTTGTTCCTGCAGTTCTGGCCAAACCAAAGTCAAGAATCTTCAAAGTGCAGTCTGATTTTACTACTATATTACTGGGCTTTAAGTCCTTCAGAAAAATAGAAATTAACAAATAACTGCTATGTACAAAGATTCTGAAGTTCACAATTAAATTATTCTAGCACTTGAAAAATAACTTGCTTTTCTCACTATAATATCACTGCACGGATGATTCATGATAAAAAGGTAAACCTGAGAAATAAGCTTTATGGCACTTTAAATTTATGAATACGGTTATTAGAGAAGTTAGTAATTTATTTTGCTAAAAATTATGATTAGCTATAAATTTTTATTCAGAGTAAAAGACTTATAAAAGCATCTCAAAGCTCACATAAGAACTATTTTATGTAGTAAAAGTCATAAATTAGCATTTATATTCATTTGCATAGTACATTACCAGTATTTTAAAAATCTCATTTTAAAATCACAATTAGCTTTATATAGATATTGCAAATGAGTAACGAGCCATTATGTCAAATTTTCTTTTTTTTTTTAGACAGAGCCTCAAGCTGTCACCCTGGATAGAGTGCTGGGGCATCACAGCTCACAGCAACCTCCAATTCCTGGGCTCAAGTGAGTCTCTTGCCTCCGCCTCCCAAGTAGCTGGGACTACAGGCACCCGCCACAACGTTGGCCATTTTTTGGTTGCAGCCGTCATCGTTGTTTGGCGGGCCCGGGCTGGATTCGAACCTGCCAGCTCAGGAGTACATGGCTGGCACCTTAGCCCATTGAGCCACAGGCACCAAGCCGCCATTCTATCAATTTTAGCAAACAATATACGACCTTTCAGATTGGCAGACATTCAGTTCTAAAGGGCCAGAATAATTATCAGTTTTTCCATTCCTGATTTTCCCACCTGAAATCATGTAAATTTGCTCATGCTTTTTTTTCTGCCGGTAGAGGTAGGATGCCGTTGTCCTGGTGCCACTAATCCACTAAGTTACTAGCTGTTAAATACTATACTATTAAATAATTTCTTTGTGAAGAATTTTTCACCTCACCTCAAACCTTAAAGAATTCTATGCTAAAAAGGAAGGCAGCAGCATGAGTACTCATGGCTTCATACTCAAAATACTTTGTCTGTTAGATTTGATGAATGCTAGTTTAAACCAAAGGACCAAAGAAGGAAGAAAACATTTTTTCACAACACAAATACAATGCTCTACTGATGTGAAGTACATACATTAAACACCAGTGGTTAAAACAAAATACAAAAAAAAAAAGCTGACTAGAAAGGCAAAGATTACTTTTGTAATGTCCAGATCAACATGCATGTTGTCTTTTAACATATTTTGATAGGTAATCACAGATGGGTTTAGAAGATATATAATCTAGGCTGAGTGAAGTCACACATGTAATCCTAGCACTGTGGGAACCCCAGGTGGGAGGATCCTTTGAGGCTAATATTCAAGACCAGCCTGAGCAAGAGCAACACCTATCTCTACAAAAAAATAGAAAAGTAAGCAGGGTATAGTTTCACATGCCTGTAGTCCCAGCTACCTGGGAAGCTGAGGCCAAAGAGTCACTTGAGCATAGGAGTTTGCGATTGCAGTGAGCTGTGATGACAACACTGCACTCCACTCTAGCCTCAGCAACAGTGAGATTCTGTCTCAAAAAAAAAAAAAAAAAAAAAATTAAATATACCAACACATCAATGTACTTAGTAAAATATAAGGTAAAAATTTTCATTATTGCTATTCCGTAAACATAATGCTAATATTTCTAAAATACAGTATCTTCATAAAGAAATACTGCTTATAAAAAAGAGTATTTCAACTTTTGAATAAATATTAAATATTAAAGTAAATATTACTATTTCAATGTCTATTGTGATGACTGAATCACCACTGGTTCTTTATACTAGTGGATTCTAGTCTAGAAATAAGATTACAACCTTAAATACTTTATATTGGAACTATTAAGAGCAAAACACATTTATATTTCAGAAATAGGTATGTTTTGTAAAGGAAAAACAGTTCAAAAAATGCCTCACAATATTAAATGAAATTCATCCTTGTATATCAATACTTTTTTTTTCACTTTAAAAATGGCTTTATTTTATGTGCAAATAAATGGACAGATATTCTATCCACAAATGCTGTTTTCCAAAAATAATTAGGAGCTTTTGTAAAGAAAATCAAACAACAAATTTTAAAAGGCATTGGGATTCCTCTGCTTCTTATCTAGATCACTGCTGTGCAAAAAAGTAAACTTTGTTCTACCGGGAGTCACAATTAGCACTTAGCATTTTCCAAAGTAGAAATTATATAGTGCCATTTCAGGCAAAGATTGTTCAGCTTTCATCCCAAGCATCCATGATGCTTAAACCAGGCCAAACAATTCAGTATAGTTAGGCTTCACAATGCAAGGCCATTATGCTTTTGAAAGATGCTAATAACACAAAACAGGAAATACTGATCAAAATAAAAGGTATCATTGGAAGCTAACAGTAACAAATTGTTAGTTCCTTATTGTATCCCTCCTTGTATAACATTAATAAAGGGAATATTTTACTACAAAGGAAATTTTATTTCATGTATCACTAGCCAGAACGTTTTGTCCTTAGTTATTACATATAACACTATCTAGCGCCATTATCCGAATGGCATGACTATTTTTTTTTTTTTATTGGTAGAGACAGTCTCACTTTATCACCCTCAGTAGAATGCTGTGGTGTCACACAGCTCACAGCAACCTCCAACTCCTGGGCTTAGGTGATTCTCTTGCCTCAGCCACCCGTGCAGCTGGGACTACAGCCGACTGCCACAATGCCCAGCTATTTTTTCGTTGCAATTTGGCCAGGGCTGAGTTTGAATCCAGCACACGCAGTATATGGGGCCGGCACCCTACTGAGCAACAGGCGCCACCTGGCATGACCATTTTATGTCCACAAATCACTTCTGTATTTACCAACAGCATTTTCATAATTTACATAAGCACTTCTATCAATGAAGGTTTAGCACTGACATGGAATCAAATGTCCATACTATCAGATGTTTTTTGCAGATAGCAATAAAGGAGATAACATTTTTTTTTTTTTTGAGACAGAGCCTCAAGCTGTCACCCTGGATAGAGTGCCGTGGCATCACAGCTCACAGCAACCTCCAATTCCTGGGCTCAAGCGAGTCTCCTGCCTCCGCCTCCCAAGTAGCTGGGATTACAGATGCCCACAACACCTGGCCATTTTTTGGTTGCAGCCATCATTGTTGTTTTGGCGGGCCCGGGCTGGATTCGAACCTGCAAGCTCAGGTGTACGTGGCTGGCACCTTAGCCCATTGAGCCACAGGCGCCAAGCTGGAGATAACATTTTTAATCACCTTTTGAGTGACCTTATGTAAAAAATAAATCAATAACTTAGTTCTAGTCTCCAAAGGATATTTTCAAATGTACATGTAGAAATGGTTACAGGCTGGGTGCAGTGACTCATGCCTATATTGTGGACCCTTCCCCGGAGGAATTATTGCATGATCTTAACCGTGGGAATGGCAGCTGTTAATAATAAAGGATATAATAATAAAAGGAAAAGAACAGCACAGATTGCGGAACAATAACAAAAACATGTTCCTCATTAGGGAC
>CAUYRH010048076.1:0-21210 GCA_963574655.1 Perodicticus potto | reverse complement strand
AACTACCATCTTGTCTGACTTAACGTAGGAACACAACAAATGCTCTCCCCACTTGAAATCTCTCCCTCTACCAGGAGCTTTGGTGTTTTCTGTATTCTTTTCTGTAAATCAATTCTGTCTTACCACGGAGGGGTGGGGGTGGGGAAATAATGTAATGAAGAATAATAAAATACATTTATTTAAAAAAAATATTTGCTTCATTTAATGGGATTTTGACACACAGTCAGATGCATGTAGTAATTGCACATCTTTATACACTGTATGTTAGTAGGACCTCACCAGCCTTCAGTGCAAAACAGTAGGACTATAAAACCAATTCCACATGTTCAGTGGCCACATAGTCCTCTTCCTTACCCTTCCCTATTTCGCTGCCTATTTCCATCACCTAACTGAGACCCACCCTGTTCTTTTCTCTGATTACACCTTCAGGTCTTTATTGTGTTATGTGTATTATGCTTTCCCAGCTGTGGAGAATTACAGTGTGGCACCGTGTTATTGTAGCTTCAGACAGTGGAAACCTTGGCCAAGTAGGGGCTTGACGAATCAAGTCACCAAACCAACAACAGCCTTCCGAAGTTTCCTGTGTGTCCTCAGATGTCATCCCACGGGATTCCAAATTACAGCGGTTGAGAACAAATTAGTAGTTTAAATTGAAATTGGAACACACTTTTGCATAATAATCAGTCTTTGAGATAATAACATAGTACAATACATTTTTTAACTCCCTCTCCAAAAATTTCAGTAGCTGTAGAACCAAAGACCCAGGTCATAGCTTGAGTTGCAAGACACAGCCGTACACATGTATTTTTTTTAAAACCAGATGAATTTCTTTTTAAACCAGATGTATGTTTGTGTCATAATTTGGGGTTCATTATCTTCAAATAAAAAAATCCAAAAACTAAGTTCCCCTTCTTACTCCTTACTTCATTTATAAGCTTGAAGGGCCATAGCAAAGGGAAATGGCCCTCTCTGTTCTGGATGGAATTTAAGTTGGATTCTAAATACCTCTCTGTTTACAGCCAATCAATTGCTCAAGAGAGGCTGTCAATTCTCCTTGTTATCCTTGAATTGGATTAAATGCATTTGTTCTTGAAGATATGTGCCATGAAGATATGTGCATGTGACAAAATTAGAACAGAAGCACTTGTCATTATTTTTTAACCACACTGATTAAATCCCTTGACTACACAGCCACTCTACATATTCCTGTAGCTACAATTATGTAAACTGGCAATCTCTCCATTTTACTCACACTGCTTCAAACCTTGGCAGTATAGTTAGGATTTCACGCTCAAGATTTCCAATGAATATCTGAATTTCTTTGTGATCTAATGTTCATCTTAATGTATTAAAACTAACTTGTATATCAAATTATTAAGAATACAGCAAATCACTTTCATGTCTTTTTTCTGGCTGTGATTTGTAACATTTTCAGGAGCAAAGTTACTTGCATTTTATAGGATTTAAAAAAATACAGCATTTTATAAACACCGTTGGGACAGTTGCATATGTGTACATGAAGTAATCTAGATAGGGAGGCAGGAGACAATGAAGAATCTTGTAGGAGGTGAATGAATTCTAATGGCTGACAAGACCTTTTCTACTTATTCAGTGGAAAAATCTGAGATAAAATGTATCTTTGTCATATCTTTTTATGCAGGATCAATATTTGTCACCATTGTGTGATGAGTGATACAATGGGAGATTTAGTAAAATGAAAGGATTGCAAGAGTGTTCTGAGATTTACTGGGTGCTTTTGTGGTGTGGTGTTGGCCAGAATATAAGTTCTAACTCAAAAATATACCCGAGATGGTCTACAAGATCAACAAAGATATGACAGAAAGGTGATGTTGTCCATTCACCAGGTGTGACCTTTTAGATAGCTATAAAGGTAGCAGGGCTTGTGATTTATCATGGAATTTAGAAATCCTAATAGTACCTGAGATCTATTCTTGAGGACAGAGAAAGGTAATAGAGAGCAAGCAAAATCTGCTGCATTGAAAAGCAGATGCCCAGAAAACAGTGTGGCTTGGAAAAATCCCAGGGCTCAGTACTGAGTAGTGAGAATGAATCAAGCAGACAAAAATGTACAAAATAAAAAAAAAATCAATAGGAGTTCAAGGCTATCTTGCCTTGACTAAGAGGTTGGTCTCTTATGTGGTATCAATATGTTAAGGAAAAGATCTGGAGGAAACACAAATTCTAGGAAGGGTAGATATTGCAACTACAGCAGTAGCAGCCAAAGGTAAGAAATAATACCTTATAAGAGTGAAATAACAGCAATTTCTGCTTCTATAGATATCATCTCCTGGAAAAAGCCAGGATAGAACTCAAGGGAAGGGCATGCATGAGGTTTAACAAGGCTTGAACCTTCTGTCTGTGCCATTTGTAGTGAACAGAGATTAGTGATAGAATAATGAACCTGGTGTGGTACATATTTTAATCCTAAGTATCACACACACACACACACCCATGAATATTTGTGAGCTGTCCTTTGCCTTCCTGTCTACCCACACAGCAATCCCCCAAATCAAAGGAGTCTTAATTTTAGACATTAGCAAGGACTATGTTAATTGGAACTCTTAGGTCACCATTCTAAAGACCTGTGTTATACAATCTCTGTCTTTGTCTCTGTATACAACTAAGTGATACCAAACATATAGGACCCAGCTGGGTTAGGACCAGGTGCATTTATTCCCAAAACGATTACTGTGTACCCACAATCATCAAGATACTGTGCTAACTGCTGACACCATAGTAGACAGATAAAATAAGACCTGGTTCAGAGTCTTAAGCAGCACTATGACCTAGTGATCAAAACATCTATGTTCAGAAGGAAGCAAATGTGACGCGAATGTGGTATGAATGGATTGTTGAAGGAGAACAGAAGAGGGACTGATTAACTCTCCTTGAGGGCATCAATAACAGTGTCTGACAGCGGTGACTGGATCTCATAGTGTGGGAGGAAAGGTATTCTAACAAGGAAAGTGGAAACCTCATGGGATGATAAAAGGCAGAGTGCTTTTAAGGGGAACAATGGAGGTTTTGTTGTGAAGGAGTAGTAGAGGAAGCTGGAAAGATAGTCTGGGCCCAAACTTCCAAAATAGGAAATTTTCTCTGACAAAACTGAGGGAAGAAGAACAAGAAGAGACAGAGAAAGTAGGAGATTGAGTGGCGTAGGTGACTGCAAAAGTCATTTTGGAAAATGGGAATGGAAGCTAGATAGAAATGTGACTGAAAGGTAAACTGCGTTTTAACTCCAACTGCATTAGCAAGAAGCATTGCGTAAGTCATTTATATGCTTTGCCACCAACATAAGCACTTTGGACCAGATGAGGTCTAGGGCTTGTTCCGGCCATACATGTGTTGATATGAACTGGAAACGTTTCAATTCATACCTGAAGAAATTAACATTCAGGTGCATGAGTGCCCATACTCAAGCTGGAGTGTAATGAAGCTGAAATTCTAACCTGTGTTGACACATTCCCAGTTCTTGAACTTCTCTGTGAGATTGAAACTTCACATATGTTATCCTTGATGTTAACCTTATCTTTTACATTCATGATGTGCACTTGATCAACCAAATTTCTTTTTTGAAGAAAATGAAGAACAGCATGATCTCTAAGGTATATTTGGTAAACCTCAATAATTTAGAAGCATATTAAATACACATAATGCACTGGAAAGATAGTCTAGAAAACAAGAAAGTGGAAGTTCTGGATAAGAAACCTGGTGATAGCTGGAACATATTCTTCTTAGCACAGTAACTTGTTTTTCATAATATTCACATTAACTTCCTAGAAGTAAGAAGTGCAAATTGAAGAGTAAATGATGCTAAAGCTGACTTTTTAGCTCCAAAGAAGATTAAAGGATATGCCTAACTGTGTCCTTATTAACATGGACCAAAGCTAAAATCCCATCATAGAGCCCTGTACTGTAACGTCAACAAGATGTAAAAGTTAATGAGCTCTTCTTTCACACCACTGTGCTCTGTAATAGATTATTGAATACAAAGATGTATATGATGCAATTTCTTTTTCTAGGAGTTCACAGATTATTGTCCTTAAATATACAGTTATGTAACGGATGCATAGTTAAGTATTATTCTTGACCTTGGGGTTTACTTATCTGGTTCTAAGTGAATACTTCTTAGAGCAGAAGTAATTTTCTCCCAACAAGTATTTGTATAACATGAATGTTTGTAATGAAGAAGGAACATACACAACTCCATTACCTTCTATTTATTTTAGAGAAATACAAGTATATTGAAATGGGCTGGCATAGGCAATGAGTGCAGAGGTAGAAAGGGTATAACTTCACAGGAGGGAGAAGAAGCATTGATGATGATGATAAAACATGCCACACCGTGACTGCCTATGCCTGTGTCCTGTGGTCATGCTCACCCTGATTCCTCCAACACGTGGTCCTCAGAGTCTCACCAATGTCATGTCTACACAAATACAATGTTGTGAGGGCTCTGGGATGGTGTCTACTCTCCCTGTGCTAGCCCAGGGCCTCCCAGGAGTCCTAAAAATGTTGCAGTGACTCCCAGAGAGGGTTACCTTTTACATTATATTTTCACAGCACCAAGGGTTTTTATTACACATGTAGGGGACAGGAACATCTGCTACGCTGCAGATGACTTTTAAAAACAAGGTACGTAAACTTTCTTCTTCCGTAGATATCCTGCAGCTTGCTTAGTGTCAAAGCTTAAATTTAAATATGCGTTCTAAACAAAATAAAATACAAATAATAGCAGAGAGATCAACAGTTGCCAAAGGCCAGGGTTTGAGGGGAGAGGATTGACGGCAAAGGGGTACAAAGCGGTCATTTCAGGGGGATGGGAAAGTTCTCTACCTTGATTATAGTGGTGGTTACCTGACCGTTTTGTTTTGTCAAAATTCATAGAACTCTATGCTTTTTAAACGGCAATGACTTTTACTCTGTGTATTTTACTGTACTTTATTAAAAGGTAAAAGTATATATAATACGATTTTAAACCCCATTTGGTCTACATAGCAAAAGTCCAAGTAGTATCTTCTTAATGATTTGCTCTTGCTCCTTGAAAAATTATTCTCAAGATCAGTAGAAGCAGTTCATAAGTTTGTGTATCTTATGTTAAAAACCAAAACTATTAATGAAAAAGTTGCTGAAATATTTCTAATAGTAATTAGAAATAGTAAATACTATCAGTAATAGCGTTGTTCTATACTACTGGCAAACCAAATAAAATATTTCGGTTTGTTATTAGTGGTTAACAAGCACAGTGGCATGGGCTTTAAATGAATGATCTCATGATTCCAACTTCATAGCCACCCTGTGGATAGGAACCACCGCTAGGGGGAAAACAAGAATCCTGGAGTGGTTAAGCAATTTACCAAAGCATCCACAGATTATAATAAAGTCAGAACTCAAATCCAAATCAAATCCCAAATACAACCCCATGTATTCATTTCATTTTACTTTATTATGTTCTTTCTAATCAAGGGAACACTTTCCTTATTTCCCTAAGCAGTTTTCCTTATTTCCCCAAGCTGGAATGTTTTGCTAAGAAAGCTCAGAGCAACTTGGAAATTGTGTCACAGTAGAATGAGTTCAAGGAGAATTTTGGAAGCCCAAGGTGGTGTTGCCAACAGAATGGGCAGAACCTGGTATTCCTATGCCAGCATTTGACAAGGCAGCATCTTTTTTGTTCATGAGGAGTAATGATTGGCATCTTGATAGGCTGCATTATAGGCCCCCAAAGAAGTCCAGGTCCTAATCCCTAGTTTGGAACTATTGCCTTATATGGAAAAAGGGACTTTGCAGATGTGACTAAGTTAAGAATTTCTGGGCAGCACCTGTGGCTCAAAGGAGTGGGGTGCCAGCCCCATATGTCAGAGGTGGCGGGTTCAAACCCAGCCCCAGCCAAAAACTGCAAAAAAAAATAAAAAAATAGAATTTCTGAAATGGTGAGATTATCCTGGATTATCCAGGTGGGCCCTAAATGTAATCACAAGTGTCCTTGTAAGAAGGTAACCTTACAGGAAGGAGATTGACTTGAGCCTGAGGAAACTGACTTTGGACTTCTAGCCTCCATAACTGTAAGAGAATTAATGTGGGTTCTTCTAAGCCACCAAGTTTGTGGTATTTGTTACAGCAGCCATAGAAAACTATTCCAATATACAGTAGTCCCTCATTTCCCACAGTGTTGCTTTCTGAGGTTTCGGTTACCCACAGTCAACCTCGCTCCAAAAATATAAAATGGAAAATTCCAGAAATAAACAACTCAAAAGAGTTTAATTGTGCAACCTTCTGGGTGCCGTGATGAAATCTCTCTCTATCCTGCCTAGGTCAGGAATCCTCTCTCTGCTTCCTTTAATCGAAAAGGTGAAAGTTCTCAATATGGAAAGAAAAAAAATTATATGCTGAGGTTGCTGAGATCTATGGTAAGAAATAATATTCTGCCCATGAAATTGTGAAGGACAAAGAAATTCTTGCTAGTATTGCTGTCACGCCTCACTCAGCAAGAGTTAACAGCTACAGTGTGTGATGAGTGCTTGGCTCAGATGGAAAAGGCATTGGTTTTGTGGGTAGAAGATGTGAAGGGAAACTTGTTACAGCTGAGGGCAGTCAGGCTGGTACTATCCATGGTTTCAGGCATCCACAGGGAATTTGGGAACCACATCTTTCAAGGATAAGCAGGGACAATGGTACACTGCTAGAGTCAACAGGATGTGCTCGAAACTGTCAGTCAGTTTAGCATTAGAGTATCTTTAACAAAAAACAAACAGGAAATAGGAATGTTTTAGTAAGTATTTCTTGAATTTCTTAGAGTTAGACAATAGCATATTTGGCAGTTTTTCTCCCAGGCAAGTCGGTGTTGATGCCTTGGATCCCCACCAAACTTGTTCATTTATTTTAAGAAGTATTTCCTTATAATTGTTTTTTAATACTGATGGCATTATTCATGAGCAAAAACAGCCTGGCCCCCAAGGACTATATGAACCACCTTGAAGCAGCAGTCAGAGGTGAGAGATCTGATGTTAGTGTCAGGGATGTCAGATTTCATTCCTGGATCATTTACATAACCTGAGGCCCAGCTACAGCCAGGATTTGAACTTGGCTTTGGAGTGTGGAGTTACATAATGGGTAAATTACAGGTTCTAGAATGAAAGCCTTGCCTCCAGCATTTACTGCCAGGCAACTCAGGCAAATCATTCACCTTCAAAAGGCTCACCTGGTAAAGGGAAAAATAGGATTAATTCTTAGCTTAAAGAGTTGTTAAGGATTAGGTAAAATAATGCATGTAAAAATCTGGCACATTACTAACTTGATGAGTGTTCAACAAATCTTAGCCCCTGTTGCTGGTATTGCTATTTGAGGCAACTCTTTTCTCCTTCATCCCAGGAACAGTGCTTCTGGGACAAGCGCCCCCTTGAGTTGTGTAGTGGGCCACCCCCCTTGATGGCCGCACAGAGGCGAGGGTGACTGTCCCTGCTTGTCATGCCTGTTATTGCTGAGGCATATATTCAATAACCTCATATATGTCTCAGGACTTTCAAACCAGTCCCAAGAAGCGTCATCCCCCCATGGCTGCAGGTTTTACATCCTGCATGTAGCTCCTTTCTGAACAGATCCCTTCTAGAAAGGCAAGTCCCCTTTGACCTCCAATTCACTTATCTGGACCCAGGAAGAGTTGAATTCTAGGACTATACCAGTCACTGTTCGCAAAACTATGAAAGTGTGAAGGGCAGGTCTCATAAGCTCCTGAGAGTAAGTGACTTGTCCAAGCTCAGGGCAGAATGTGCCATCACAGTTAGGATTAGACTCTCGATTCCAACTCCTTCTCCAATTTTCTTCTAGCTCTTCTATTCTGCCTACCTTTCCCACCTCTGTCCCACTTCCATCACAGACTCACCCTTCCACTAGGTGGGAACAATGACCCAAAAGCCTCTCCTGGCCCACGGAGACCTAGGAGAAGAGCAGGGAAGGTGGGGAGAATGACAAAAACAAACCAGGCACCTCCAGGATAGCTGAGGACTGAAATCCCATTGAACCTGGGGGCTTATTTCCAAAAATGGAGCCACCCACTTTGGTGTGCTCTTCAGCCCTGCTGTTTCTGTGGACCACCGGGCAGAGCCAAGAAGCCCTTCCTGCCCATCTGCCCTCACAAAGCTTGTGAGGGCTCACATGTGTTTCTATGGGTTAAACACTAACAATCTTTTTAGCCCTTCTTTAAAATGCTCCTTTAAAATCACCCCCCTGAGAAGTAATGTGTTCTCTGACATACCTTGATACAAATCTATTTCTCCCCAGCAAGAAGAATATAAACCAGCAGGAGTTCCATTTGCCACGTTCCCCCTAGGCCAACATTGTGTCCCCATGACACCTGCCGTGGAGGACCCAGGAGTATCTGGGAAAGGAGGTGGCTGAGAACAATGAGGGCACTAAGCAGCTTGCACCTGCAAGCTCAGAGCCCCTTCTGGACTACCAGCTAGCATTTCGCCCTTGAACTTCCTTTCCTCTCTCTTCTGTTGCTGTCAGTGAATCTTTTCCTCCTGCTTCAGTGACATTATACAAGCCCCCTTTTCTGATAAAAGTTTGAGTTAATTAAACGTGAGAAGTTTGTTTTGTGTTGTGTTGCAGGGCACTTCATGATATAAAGTGTCTAAGATAAAGAAACCTTTGAAATCATTAATCTGGACAGTTTCAGAATGGATGGCTCAACTGCACTGACACCAATCTTACTTTCCCAGAGTAGAAAGCATATTTGTACGGCTCGTAGAAGTTTCATAATGGGTATAATTACCCCCTTTCACCTTTACACAAAGGTCCCTTGACAATAATTGCATAACCTCCTGGGGTTTCTTGTTCCTGGCTTGACAGCCAAATCTATGGAACTTTAAATTATTGACGCTTTCTAATTTTTAATCCTTCTGAGGTCTGTGTCATCTGAAGCTTGGGGAATTTGGTGACAATATTACCTTGCATTCCACTATTGAAAATGCCATCTCTGAGGTCACAGAAGACCAACTTGTCTCCAAACCCAGAGAAAGTATCTTTCCAGTGCCTGTCAGTCGTTTGTTGCAAGTAACAGAAAATCCAAAGAAAATCAGCTTAAGCAAAAGATGGGAAGTCTAGGAGCGGGGGGTTAGACATGATTGGTCTCAAGAGCTTGAAGTTGTGAGAACTGTTTCTCTCCATCTCTCCTTTCGGTTCTCTGTGCTAGCAGAGGGGACACTAGCTGTAGTCTCTGTTCACAAAGGGCTATTTCTCCGGGTTGTCTAGATGGCTCCCAGAGCCTCTTTTTTTTTTATTATTAATAACTAATTTTCTTTTAATTTTTCTTTATTTTTTTTCACCAGATCTAGAACCAGAGCTTCTTGTTTACATACCCCTGGATTCAAGTCCAGGAGGAAACAACAAAACTCTTGTTTGCACAACCTAAGAAAAGCCCTGGAATCTTTTCTAACTGGACATGATCGATCTGCTTAGGGCATGTATCCACCCCTGAACCCAGCACTGCGGCTCTGAGGATGCCCTGCTGTGACTGTCAGAGGCCAGACGAGAGCTCACTCCAGGAACCAGAAGTGCCTTCAGTTCCACCCAAGGCAAGTGTCTTGAGAAGGCAGGCAGAGGATTTCCCACCAAAGAAACTCCAGTAACTGTTCTCAGAATGAGGAGCAGGATATACATGGTCAGCAGATGTCGACCACACCTTCCAGCTCTTCTGCAAGATTCCAACCTGTTGCCTGTGAAATTCTGCATTCCCACCTTCCATCACACAGAGCTCAGGGTCTCCCCTCTCTCTGACTCTCCTTTACTTTCTCCTCCTCCCCTGTAAGTAAAGAGGAGGAGGTCAGTCATCCCTCCTAGCTTAACTTCACTGAGTTCAGACTCCTAAACTTGCCACCACTCACTCACCCACCCGGCTCCCTCTGCCCAGAGCTCCATTCCCGCCCCTTACTTCTGCATATTCATATCCTCGGTATCCTGGTTCAGATAACTTTTTGTGAATCTTCCCTACCTAATTTTCTTCAGGCCAGAAATAAATTTCCCTTTCCTCTAAATTCTTACCTTTATCCTCTCTCAAAGATAGATAGAATTTTCTGTTTTATATATTGAAATATATACTTGTGCCTCAGTGGGCTCTATGTCCCTTGAGGGTGGAAATGTGCTGTCATCCTCGCTTAGCCCTCCACCCAACCCCCAATCCTTAGGAAGCTAGTATTAACCACATTGGACTGGCACCTCCCACTTTACCAAGGGGCTTTCATGTCCACCATTTGCTTCTCAAAGCAAATCTGGAAGACAAGAACAAGTCTCACTCAGCTCTGTATATGAGAACAGTGAGGAACCAAAAGGGTAAAAGATCTAAATGAAGACAGAGATACCAGCCTAGGGTTGCAGAAAAACTGGGAGTATAAACCTGGATCTTCAGAGTTACAGGACTGTGATTTCCGAGAAAAACACGCTGGTGTGTGTTACATCATTAAAACGTGCACAACAGTTGATACCAAGGCGTTTTCATTCCAAGTAGATTAAATATTTCACTCTGACCGTTCACACCGTATGTTTGCCAGTTACTGGGATCAGATAACTTGCTCCTCGTACTGTTAAAGACTATTTAAAAGGAAATCCAGATCAGCAGGCTCCGTTCTGGCTTGGGCAGGTTTGGGTATTTTTGTTGCTGCCGCTGCCGGCGACACTGTTTCTCCCTCTCCCTGTCTCCCTCGGGTCACATCTTTTAGCACAAACACTCTTCATCAGGGGAAGAAAGGTGAACTTCTCTCCCCCAGTACCTTATCTTAGGAAGCAAAATACATGCCCCTTGCTATTACTATAGAAACTCAAGAGCTCTCCCTTCCAATGACCCGGGTGGACAGCTAGACTCGGGACAACAGAACTTTTGAGGTCGGAGTGTGCAAGGACGACGCGGACTCTCCTGATCCCGGGCTCCGGCTCCAGCCCTGCCCTGCCCAGGGGAGGAGCCCACACCCGGGCGCTCATAAACCCGGCCAGGCCCCTGAGCTCCGCATTTGCCGGCTCTTGTAGCCAGAGCCAGAGCGCGGGGACCGTCGGCGGGGACCTTCCAGGGAGGCACCGGTGCACGCCCTCGCCATGGCTGCGCCGTCGCGACTCCTGATCCGCGGGGGTCGCGTGGTCAACGACGACTTCTCGCAGGTGGCCGACGTGCTGGTGGAGGACGGCGTGGTGCGGGCGCTCGGGCGCGACCTGCTGCCGCCAGGGGGCGCGCCCGCGGGGCTGCGGGTCCTGGACGCCACCGGCAAGCTGGTCCTGCCGGGGGGCATCGACACGCACACGCACATGCAGTTCCCCTTCATGGGCTCACGGTCCATCGACGACTTCCACCAGGGCACCAAGGTACCCCCCGCGCCGCGCCCTGCCCCGGAGCCCCCGGGGCCTCTCCAGCCGCCCACGGACAATTTACTCCCTTACTGTACACCCGATTAACCTCTCCCCTTCCCCGTTTTCACTGGTGTTAAGTGCAAATCCATAAATCTTCCTTATTTTCCATAGACTTTTTTCTTTTAGACAGAGTGGAGCCCTGTCTCCCAGGCTGGAGTGCAGTGGCATCATCGTAGCTCAATTTAGCCTCAAACTTCTGGACTAAAGAGATCCTCCTGCCTCAGCCTCCCAGAAGCTAGGACTGGGGCCTGTTTTGCCACACTGCACATATTCCAGCTATTTTAAATTGGTTTTTTGGCTCTTTTTTAGAACTAGGATCTTACTCAGGCTAGTCTCCAACTTCTAGCCTCAAACAGTCTTCCCACTTCAACCTCCCAAAGCCTGAAATGTTGAGATTATCTGTATGAGCCATCACCCTGGCCTATACAATCTTTCTTTGAAGTTGGCATTCTCAAGCCATTTCTCTCCATTCTCCTCCAACCAAACCCAAATGAAAAATCCATTCTCCTATTAATTACTGCCGGGACTCCAAGTTAGCAGTGTGGTGGGTGGTGTGTCTGGGTGGGCTAGAAGAGCCCACTGCATTCTCACTTCCACCCCCGCCCACCATCTTCCTTCCCCATCCCCAGTACAAAAAAAAAATACAGCCCTGACTAGGGTTTCAGAGAGAAAATATTCCAGAAATGATATCCCAACACTCACCCTGAGGCAACCTAGTCCCATCCCTTCCGTGATCCACATCCTGCGGGAACATCTTCCTGCTTGAGCACCTGTAGCTTTACTAAAGGTGCAGGATGGCGGCCGGCTCACCCATCCCGGGTGAGGGAGGCTTGGACTTCTTCAGATACAAAGGCCTACAAGCTTGGGTCAATGATAGAAACCTTCAGCATTTTCCCAGAACTCCTGAAAACAAGATCAAGAGATTAACAGGGCAGCTGTACAGGAACATAAACTTCAAATTCCACTGTCAGCACTTTGGCCACCTTGCATTTGGGCCGGCTTGAGGAAAATGGCTCCTTGTAAAGAGAAGCTATATTGCTCTCCTGAAGACCAAGGCCAGGCATGGGCAACCTGTGGCTTTGGGGCCACAGGTGGCCTTCTGGATCTTTGAGTGCGGCCTTTTGATTGAACCCAAATTTTACCAAGACTGGTCACTCAGGGACAATGTGTGAGATTTTTCGAAGACCACACCTTGATATGTGAAACTGTTCAGGCTATTTAATCCAGATAGATAGCTTAAAACTAAAGCTGTTTTGGTTACTTCCTTTACTTTCTGTCTCCTTACACCTCCCCTCCACCCAAGTTCCCTAAATCCTCTCTGATTAACCACAATGTTTAACAGAAAAAAGAAAGGCAGATAGAGCTGACCCAGAGAGAAGGACCTGGGCCGGGCTTCTCAAATCAACATTTGGAAAGCTTTTCCCTGGTTACTAATTATCGACCTTTATCATCGGGTCAATAAAGTCTTTTGTGGGACAGATCATTATCTGCTTTGAAAATGAGCAAAGTTTGTTTTCGAATATTCATTTCTCCCTCTTGCTAAAAAGTGATGTTTGCTGAATTATAATGAACTTACTTTTAGATTTTAAATCATTTTGTCAGCTATCAAAACAATGCATGATTATAGAAAATTGGAAAAAAGCAATAGGAAAGTAGAAATTAGAAAAATACTACCAGTGTTCTCCCTGTCAATGATGACCAGTGTTTTGGTGCATTGCCTTTATGCTCTTTAATCAGCTTTATCTTACGTAATTGAGATCACGTAGTGTGGTGTGTGTGTGTGTGTGTGTGTGTGTATACACCTGCGTATAAAACTTCATTACCTGCCGTTTTCAGTTACAGTACAAGCACTTTGTTACCACAGAGTCTTCATGAACAAAGTACTTTGCTGGCAGCAGGGCATTCCATTGAACACCCCCATGGCAAGATGGGGAGCTGCTATTTTTAACCATCATTTGCCAAGCCCACTAGCATCATTCTGTCTCTTACAGCTGAGCGGTCACTTCATTGCCCTTTATTCCATCAGGATACCAAATAAAGCAGCAAAGAAGGTGTTGGAATGCTATGGGGAGGGAAATCCCTCCCTTTCTCAAGAGTATCTATGCACGTCCCAAGGTCCTGGGAGGTGGTTCTGAGTCTTCTATCTGTCCCTTGGCCATTCTGGGATTTTCTTGCATAGAGAGATTTACAACTTCTACCTGGGAAGGCAGGTCTTTGTAGCACATTCAATATAGGCTGTTATCAACATCTGAAAGGACTTATCCATCAGCTGATTCTCTAGGCATTTCTATACTTCCCAGTTGTCAAAACATTAAACAAAAATGTGTTCTAGAGGAGCTTAGGATCTTAAGCAGAGAGTAATATGATCAGAGATGTTAAAGCTGAAGGTTTAGTGAATACCAAATTCCTATTGAATATTAAACAGTACTCACAAAAGGACTGAGTTGCAAAAATTTACTTCAAAATTGGTTGGTTGGATACCAGAAGCTGTTTCTCCCACCCTCAGAAATAGATGAAGTTTTGTAAGGGGAACCAGATGGGTAAACACAGATAAACATAAATATGAAAGCATTAGCCTGAGTTCTAGAAGAAGGTCATTTTAGAGTTATTTTGTCTTCTTTCCTAGTCTTCACAATAATTCCCAGGCAGCATTGATGGGCCTTTGTTTTGGGGAGCCAGGGACAAAGATAAGCCTTTTGTAAAAGCTGGTTGTATAAGTTAAACTTGAAAAACGTCTTCTTCTCAATACCATAAGCTGTACGTTATCTTCCAACAATCCTGGATACCATTATAGACTTTTTACAATTGAGGAAATTGAAACATAAGTTACCTGCTTGAGGTCACACATCCAGTTCTGTAAGTGGCCAAGTGGCTCTTCAAATTCACTACTGCCTGACCCCATCCCTACAGGTCTTACTTACTAGGGTCTATTCCTTTGAAAAAAGGTCGGCTGAGGTTTGTCAGGGTGGCAAATGATGGATGAGAAAGCCAGCACGTTAATGTGAGATGCCGTTTCTCAAAAATAGGGCAGAGCCGTCTTTAGGAAATAGAATAGCTCTCTACCTTCCCAAAGCTGTAGGCAGTTAAAGTCATCAAAATAAATACACATTGCAGGTATTAACTTTGTAAGGCATTTGTACATGCACTGACAGCTACGTCATCTCTAAAGGTACAGAAAAAGAGAGCAAGTATAGACAGCCATAAAGTAAAAAAAGATACAACATGCTTGCAGGAGATGAAGCCCAAAACATTAGAACAAGAGCTATTTATTTTCTGCCTCCACCAGGCTGACCATTTGCAAATATCTGACAAACAGATGAGACACTGTTTGTGGTACACAAATTTATTGATCACTGGATTGTGATGCAAACTAATTTAACAAATGCAACATAGGTCAACTAAAGGTTATATATGTTGTAAATCTAATTCATGTCAAAGATTGGTTATAAGCCTATAATTAGTTTTCTTAATTACAGGCACAATATTTCTGAAGTAACTAATGGAAGTAATGTTCTGCCTTAAAGAAATCGTATTTCATCTTGTTGGTCTATACCAGACGTACAGTGGTCTTCCAGTAATTCAATATCCATGAGGAGGGACGGTGGGATTTTTTCATTTAATGGATATTGTGAATTCAATGAACTTCAAGGAGTTATGCCTTTGCTTTGACTGCATCCCGTGACAAGAGAGTGAATTATCGAAGTTCTGCAAGTTTTCAAATGCATATACTTATATTCAGATATGTGTGCAAGTTGGAGTGGGTGGACTCTCATTAAGAACCTGGTAGTGTCAGTAGCTGGCAGAAGCATCATCTTTTTAAACATTGGGAAACCGTGAAACATGCTTTGCTTTTCTCTTCTCTTTTTCTCTTTTGTAAAGGACAAAAAGTTCTCAAAATTATTGAGAGAGGAAATTATACTTTGCTTTGAAACTTTTTGGTAAAGTGCCATTGAAGCGATTACTTCCAAGGCAGTATAAGGCATGTGATTAAGCTCACATTTATGGTTGTATTATAGAGCTGTCTCACGTTGTGGGAGATCTCTGCTTCAGAAACCTTGGTTGCAAACCAAATCTCTCTTCTGTTGCTTGCCGGGGCTCCAGGCCGGGCTTCGGGAGCTATGCGGGCTGACTGTGTGACCTCTTCTGGAAAGTCACTTGCTCTTTTGGGAGTGTCATGATTTTCTTATCTTTCAAATGAGGCATTGGTTAGATGAACAATCCAAAAAATTTTTTTAAGTTATAAAAACTGCGTACTTAAGAAAATGCTAGAGCATTATAATATATACCGAACAACTATGAAGCAAACAGCTTTTTTAAGAAATAAAAATACAGAGGAGTATAAAGAAAAATAATATTTAAATCATCTATGATTTTAACATTTGGTTACTTATCCTTTCAGATTTTTCTTTCTTTGAAGGGACATATAAGCATTTTTTTTTCCTTCTACCAAATTAGGCACGCCATTTGGAGACAGCCTCGTTCATTAGCCATTTTCCCAATCCCTTAGAAGGGATTTTTGTGGAGGGAGAAGATGATTTTTGTGGTTCCTTTATCTTCTCCGAGGCGAGTCTCAGATCTTTCTCTCCAGCCTCCCGTCTCTGTTGAGCCTCAGGCCTTCAGTTCGGCCTCTTTTCGGATATCACAACTTACATGTTCCAAAAGCACCTCAAACTTAGCGCGCTCCAAACCAAATATATCCTCCCCTCCCCGAGCCTGACCCATTTTTCTTCCCGTTTCTGGAACTTCTAACAGCTCCATTCTTATCTTCTCAGTGATGAACATTTGGGGGCTTCCTGGCTTTTTGCTAGTAAAAAGCAATGCTGTGGCAGACATTCCTGTCTATAAATCATTGTTCATAGTGCCCCAGAAATCATCCCTCAGAACAAAATGTCTGGGTCCAGGCGTATTAGACACATCTTAGAGGAGTTTGTTACCTACACACAGGCTGCTCTTCAGTTCATGCTCCTGTCATAATTCCCATTTCACTACAGCCTGGCCAATGGTGGATAATGACTTTTACAAGTCTGTCAATTTAGTAGGAAAAACGTAGAAGTTCTTAATGTTTTCAAAAGATCATTTCAAGAATAACTGGTGAGGTTGAGTATTGAAAGTTCATGTTGTATTAGTAGTTTGCATGTTCCAGCTCTGAGGTTCATAATTCCACGGTTTCCCTGCCTGGCCATTTAATGATTACAAAATTGACCTTTGGACTAATCAGAAATGTTAAGCCACCTCAAAAATTAACTTGAAACCACTGGTGATGAATCAGGCCCTATGGAGGGTGTTATGTGTTGGGAATCCTTTCACTAACTTAACAGATTCTAGGGCTCGCCTTCTTTTTTTTTTTTTTTTGCAGTTTTTGGCTGGGGCTGGGTTTGAACCTGCCACCCCCAGCATATAGGGCTGGCGCTCTAGGGCTCACCTTCTTTCGGTTGTCATACCCAAGTACCCCATGCCTTTCCCTTCCTCAGCCATTTTCTTCCTCTTTTGTCTGGTCTGGGTGTTTTCGATGTCTGACGGAGATAGTCTAGAAATCAAGGATGCTGTGATGTGGTGGTCAGGGAGGAAAATCTTTTCAACTACCCTTTTAGGCTCAGTGATTGGGAGCCTGAAAATTAAACTGACAAAAGAGATTCACAAGAGAAAAGAAAAAAGTTCTTAAAATTATTATGCATATGTAGGAATTCACAGAAAAATGTGATTCAAGTAGGGGGTTGGAATTTGGGGTTTATCTACCATCTTAATAGGGAACAAGAGGGGGAGCAGGTGCTTACAAGAATACAAATGACTTAATAGGGGAAGGTTGTGTGGAAGAGGAAAACAAATGACTTTCAGGAAAGATAGATTGGCTCTTAGGAGACTAGACAGGACATATGATGGCTTTTGTTACATTTTGGCATAGGGCAGACTTACAGTCTCTAGTGACGGTCAGTCTTTCCTGGTTGTGAAATTGAGTTCTTTGGGGAGTCTCTGCTTTGTGGCAGATTTGGAGTTTCAGGGAAAAAAAGGAAAGAAAAAGAAAGAAAAGGAGGGAAAGAGGGACAGAGGGAGGGAGGTAGGTTAGTTTTTCTCAAATGTCTTCAGCTCCAAATACTGTTTATGCTATAATGGCATCTTCTGGAACAGTCACTGCTGTCTATGATTGATCAATCTTAAAGTAAGGATTTTTCAAGTTGGTCGTTAGATTCCATCAATTTGGCAGACAAATATTTCTTGGAAACTCACTAAGTGCCAGGCATTGTGCATGGGTCTAGAGATGAAAACCACAATGTTTGTTCTCAAGGGCAAACAGACTACAGGTTATATAGAAGACTTTTGGCCTTGCAGACTTCACTTTGAGGATTTGTGATTTCAGTATTTTTGAGTGGACACTTGAGGCCGTGACATCTGGCATTTTGTCTCTTGCTAGGGCGCTGGTTGTAATGGCTCACCTCCCCACACTGTGTTTCTGAGCAGGTTACTGGTACATGACCCTTGATAACTGCCCAACATCTACCTCTGAACACCACTTTGCGCTCTCTTCTCACATGTCAAGTGGCAAGTTGAGGGAAGACATTTGAATTTTTCTGTTATATTTCATTGCATCTAAGGGGGAAATTGCAGGTTATAGTGATTATCATTATTATTATTTTTTTTAATTTTTACATATACATGTGTTTATTAGGTTTCCACTTTTTGCCTTCACAGAATTAAAAGGGCTTAATATTTAATAACAATAACAGTGTTTAAAATAAGGACTAGAAACAAAAACCTCGAAAAGAATGAAAGAAGACAAATAATTCATAAAAGAAATCAGAGGATATAGTGATTATCATGAATGAGTTCCTGAGCCCTGAGGATCTGTTGTTCACATACAAAAGCAAACACCTTAAAAATTATCATGAAGTAAAACAAATAGTAATCCTTTTTTAAAATCGAGAAATTCTTTGAGGCATTGTACAGAAGTAGACTGTAATTTTATTTGTTAAAAGTCCTAGTTAACCCTGGGTTTTGGACAAAATGAAGATTCAGCCTTCAGATGTGCTCAGAGCTTACATTCCATATTAACATTTTCATAAAAGAATGTAGGAAACCTTCTATTGCTGCCCAAGGCTAGCAATATTTTGAAGAAATGACGTTTCACACCAATATGCAATTTACATGGCTTTTCCAGTTTCCTATTGGAGAAGTGAAACATCATAATTATTTCATTTCATAACATTTAGGGAAAATTCACTGGTTCCTTTCTCCTTCAAACATTTATGTGCCGGGCACTATATTGGGCACAGTCATGCAGAAATAAAATACCAGTTAAATCAGAATCTCTGTGAGATGGGGTAAAAGTTTTCTGGACGAGTCTAGCCTGTACCTGGGTTAGGCATACAACCCAGGTACAGAAGGGGTTAGCAGAGGGAAGAATGTGAGGGTTTTCTCTTTCTGAGGTGGCAAGGAGCTCAGAGGCCCCTTTTTTTTTTTTTTTTTTTTTTTTTTGGTGACAGAGTCTCACTCTGTCCCCTGGGCAGGGTGCTGTGTCATCATCATAACTCACAGAAACATCAAACTCATGGTTCAAGGGGTCCTCTCGCTTCAGCCTCCTGAGTAGCTAGGACTACAGGCGCCTGCCACAATATCCTACTATTCTGTTTTTTATTTTTAGTAAAGATGGCGTCCCATTCTTGCTCAGGCTGGTCTCTAACTCCTGACCTCAAGCAATCCACCTGCCTCGCCTCCCAGAGTGCTAGGATTACAGGTGTGAGCCACGGGTCTTCTGAGACAGGAAGGGGCAGTGCCACTGGAAGGCTGAGGGAGCTGAGAGGGGTGACTCAGCAGAAAGCTGGGAGAAAGTTAAAATTCAGATCACGCAGGGCCCCAGGGGCTGTGTAACAATTGTCTTTTCTTCAGCTTGAGAGCAACAGAAAGTCGGTGAATGATTGCAAATGCAAGTCAGCTGGGCAGGTGCACAGCCAGTGTCTCGCCCCCCTTGGTCTTGCATTTGCAGTGTTCCTGTCCAGCTGCACACAGCAGCAGCCTACTCATTAACACACCTCTCTATGACCCTCTTCTCTCCTCCCTTCCCTTCAAATTTCTCCCATACAGGATGAAGGTGGCACCAGGCAGGGGAAGTGCGGATGCAGGAAGGGAGAGACTCCTGGTGAATGTAGGAGGGTAGCCTCCCGCAGGGTGTTGATGGATTGGACTTGGGGATTCAGGGAAGAAGAAAAGTAGGTGTCAAGGGTGACTCTCAGTCTCTCTTCTGCACAGTAGGATGGATGATGGTCCAACTAGTATTTGGCGAGGCAAGAGGCAGGACATGGCCAGGCAATGTGCGGGACATGATTACAAAGCTGAGTGTGCCTCTGGATTTGGGCCATAAACTGGATCGTGAAGTGAGCATTCATAGGTCTTCATGACTATGAGAGAGCTGGAAATTCAACCAGGAGCTTTTCTCCCTAAGGCTCAAACATACTGTTGGGTTTCTTTTTGTTTTCCTTGGACGGAGCAGATCCTGTGATGGATTTTAGTGAAGCAAAGTCACTTGTTCTAGCTTAGAAAAGAAAATCTGGACCCTCCATTAGAAGAAAGAAAATGCTTTTAGATGCAGTAGCCTCTTTCCTTAGCTATGGTTTTTGCTTTCCATGGTTTTGGTCCCCGTGGTCTGAAAATATTAAATGAGAAATTCCAGAAACAAACAATTTATAAGTTTTAAATTGTGTGCCATTCTGAGTACATGTAATAAAATCTCACGATGTCCTTGCTTCTCCCAGCCTGGGCTGTAAATCACCCCTTTGTCCAGCATGTCCTTGCTGTAGACGCTCCCTGCCCAATGGTAACTTAGTAGCTGGCTCAGTTTTTGAATCGGCTATTGAGTAATTGTAGGACATGTGTTCAAATAACCTCTGTTTTACATAATACTGTCCCAAAGCACAAAAGTAATAATGCTGGGATATTGTTATATTTATTCTATTGTATTATTATTGCTGTCAATCTCTCACTGTGCTAACCTTGTAAATTAAGCTTTATCATAGGTATGTACATTTGGGAAAACACAATATGTGTGGGTGTTCAGTACTATCTGCAGGTTTAGACACCCACTGGGAGTCTTGGAATGTGCGCCCAAGGACAAGAGGGAACCTCGGTCCTTTCAATAATGATTTGCAGCTGAGTACATCCTTAAATAAAATCTTGTGTCATGTAACATTACGATCGACCTACTGTTGGTTGGAGTTTATCTCTGTGCTCTGTTGCATTCGGACTGGGGACAGTGTAGATGCCCCTGACCCCCCAAAGAGGGTGTTAGATAAATTGGAAGGTTTTCAAGGGAGAACAGCCAAAGTAATTAGGAGCTGAAAGAATTGATTTATGAGCCAAGATTAGAAAAGGTAAATGCATTTTGTTTGGCTAACTGACAAATAAAAGTGGAGAAAAGTCAGTCAGAAGTACAAACAAAGGAAGCAATTAGGTTTCACGTGGTGACATGAAAGAAATTCAGCGCAGGAATTCAGCGCAGGCTGCTCTCTCCTCTTCACTGTAGTTTCTCCGAATTCATTCCCAGTGTGGGGTGACAGGAGAGAGGAAGAAGAAACAGACAAAAAGAAACAAAGACAAGCTAAGTGGCTGCCCCTCTCCTGTCCCTCTCTTCCTCCTAATCAGAAAGGTGGAGCATTTGTGATCAGTCCTTAGTCCGCAGCTTTCAAATTCGGAGAAATGCATCCTTAGGTGATTTTGTCATTGTGTGAACATCACAGCTGTGTATGGCACAAACCTAGATGGCCTGGGCCGCATGTGTATATTATATATGTGTGTATATATATAGTCTTT